>CM076575.1:1863969742-1864177910 GCA_034641835.2 Pinus albicaulis | reverse complement strand
CAAAGTCCGAAAGTTTCGCAGGGTAATCTGTCCTATTAGGCACAAACACGGCAAGCAACTACATATCCTTTCTTTCCCCGCTAAGGGCAAATGAGCGACGGGGAAACATGGCATTCCCCGGTCGATTATGGAAATCAATGAGTGTCGGAAGATTATTATTGATAAAGAAGAAGCCCGAGTAGCAGCTTCAAGGGTTCTCCAACAGGTGGCTGGCATTGTGGAACAGTTTGACAAGGTGTGGGACGAGATCATCACAGCCGGCCTTCCTTCTTGTTGGGAACCAAACGCCCCTGCTGTGCTCATGCTCCCCGATCAATACACAGCACTTCTAGAAGCGGAAAGGGATCGGTCCGACCTTCAAATGGGGAAAGCAACTCAGCTCAAGGCCACTACCATCGTCACAATCCTCAAGAAGGAGTTTAGTCTCCTCCATATGGTCAGATATCGGCTCCCGACTAATGCAAACATTCACACTCTCGGCGAAGCCTTCATCAGAGTGGAGAAGCTTTCAGCGATGCCAGAACCGAACGCTGAGAGCCAGCAGAGACTGTCTCAGTTCCTGAGTCAGCATGCTAGTTCCTCTGTTAGCGTGCCTCCTCCAGCATCCGCAACGACCTCAACTCAGCAGCACTCATGACATTTCAGTTTACTCACAACATGGCCTAAACGGCCTTCTTACTTTCATTTAGTTATGTTTTTTAAATTTCCGAGTGGGTTGTTTTTCCTCCACTCTCGCATTTTTACTTTTACATCAAAAATTGGTCTATGTTCTGTTTTGAAATCGGCCCGGGGCCTGTTTACGCATGATGGAAGGACTGTTGCCCCATCATGGAATTTTGTTGTTTTGATAATGACCGGTAACAAGTTTTGTCATGCGAAGAAGATATTTCCCTGAAATATCTTCTCGCTGAAAGGTAAAAGGAATCCTATATAAGACAGAGAAAAGAAGAAACAAAGGTTCCAATTCTTCAGAAGAAATTTATTGTGTAAGGATTTCCTGTGTGCATGTTTTGTGAAGACTCAGATACTAATGTGAAGAGCCCGTTGGGTCTCAATGATAAGGAGCTTCATTTTAATAAGGATTCCGGACTTGGTTTTATGGTAGTGTGTGTCTCTCTCTTGCTCATTGCAATGTTGTGTTCAACTCATTTACATTCATGTCTCTAATATTACATCCTGGAATGCGAGTGTCCCTCGTTCTTGATATAAATTTATCTCACTGATACTTATATCATTAGCGTCTTGGTACTTTAAATGGCTCAGGAGTAATGCACTGTTTCATTTTCAATTCACGCCTATTTCTGCTATATTGGCTGAATTGAAATGCTATTGACGAGAGTTCTTAGTATGTATGGATTCTTAGCTATTTAAGCCCATCATATGCTATGAAGTTCTTCTTAGTATCGTCTTCTTGACAGTTGATATCCCTTTCTTGCTATACATCTCTGTAGTCGTCTATATATATACTTTCTCTGCCATATATCATGAATCCGGCCCTGTTTATGGTGAACTGTCTTAAAATTGTCTGATGCAGCAGTTTTTGAGTGTAACATTGCATGCGTTCAGTATAACTTTTAATGCTTCAAACTATCGGAAGTTTTGGTCCCAATTTAGTGTTATTCTCTGTTTCTAAAGTAGTGTGAGAGCTCTGTCATGTTAAAGTGCTAAACGTTGTATTAAATCCTCTGCTCTCTACTCCCTATAAGATGTCCTAGGCACTGGTCTATAACAACTCTAGGCTGTCTCTAGGAGTTACAACAGTTCCGACATTCTAGGTGGACCGCCATTTTTTTCGACCCTAATTGGAGTTCCTCCAGTTTTTTAGGAGTATTTTGGGGGACATTGGGCAAAATTTTGTTTTTGCCATAACTTCTTCATTTTTCGACCAAACAAGGTGAAAAAATAGTCAATTTTGGGTTTCTTGAGCATTCTAAGTAGTTTGGAATAGGTTTTAGGTCGAACATAGGTGATCTACAACAGTTTTTTCTTCAAGGAAGATGAAGGAGCCATCAGGGCCATCATGGAAAAGGCAGTGTATTGGGCTCTTTTTCACTATTTAGTGTGAATGAAAAGCCATTTCTAGCTATTTTCTATCTTCTAAAGCTGAATTTACAGTTTTTTTTTCCTATTGAGGCTTATTTTTACTTTTACATCCATTTTGAGCAAATTAATACAACAAGGACATGCCATTGGGGAGCCTTGGACCGACAGAAGTAGCCCAGGAGGGGTGAACTGCCTCAACAATTTGTTGTGTAATGTGCTGGTGAATTTTACTTGCTGTGTATTTCTGTTGTACTATGTTAAACAGTAAAATTACTTAACTAATCCTCACACATAATCCTCATAAACATAACTAGAACTACTTTGTTTAACCTGCAATTCATGGAGAACACTTTGCACACTTTATTATATCAGTTTGGATACTTTGCATAGCATTACAAATATTTCCATTCAGATCAACAAGATTGGTCGAAATCTAAAAGAGGAAGGATTGACCTCCTTGGGAGATAGAGCAAGAAATGAAGAATTAATTCCACATTTGATACAATTGTGCTTACTACCATAATCCATCATCCTTACCAAGTTTAATTTAATGGCTTCCCAAAAGAATTGATAGAAGTGGGTTGAAAACCCATCCTTTGTGATTTTCCAGGGCTTAGAGAAAATACTTACCACTTTTTTGGGTAATTTATATGCAATAATATTTTGACATTAAATTATCGAATGTGAGTTTGTAAACTTAGAGATGCAAGCACAGGGAGTGCAAGATCGGAGCCTATTCTAGTCTATGTTAACAACTAATGCCAACAAAACACATGACAAAGAGAAAGAGAATCGCATTTCAATCAATAGACCATTCATCCAAGCATAAAGAAAATTGAACAGGAATAATTAATTAACCAAAAAAAAAAAATTTATTAACATATGCACTTTGTCCTTGTGACTGGTATTAAGCATGAGTAGAATCTAATGGTTTTTCATGTTATCATGTCCAGATCGTTGTTCTACACATGAACATGTTTATGAATTTTTCTCTTCTTAATTATCAGTATCAATCAAATTCAAAGGAAAACAACCAATTTTCTCATTTGAATCCCTCTCACGATACAAGATGCAATCTTTCATTTACCAACTTAAGTGTTCATGCTACCTTATACGAGGTTGGATGTGGAATGAAAGAGATTTCTAGAGATTTTCGATAATTAAAAGAAATATATTATCTAAAGGTAAACACATATTTTCACCCAAATTGGCATTAAAATCAGTTAGCAAGCTAAGGTTACTCAAAACATCATGTGTGGGATACCAATCTAAGGTGAAAAAACCATTTTTAAGAGAAAAATCTCCAAGGTTCCTAATTAACCCTAAGTCTTGCACACTTGTATTCACAAAAAACACATCGACCACAACAAATATAAGTGGCATTGTTACACCTTTGTATCCAATAATTTTGTCTATGTGTAAGAAGGTGGTTCTAAATATATTCTATTAGCAATCTTGGCATATTCACTTGCTTATAGCAAAGTGGCAGAGGTTCTAGGAAAGCAATAAGGCATAACTCTATAGAATCACATTAATCGATTCAACCTTAACTAAAATTTAAACAAAACAATAAACCATAAAACTATAAATACTTGTCCCTATGAAAGTGCAAATGTCATTACTTTTTATCTCTAGAGTTGAAATAAGCTACCAACTCCAATACCATAAATTGTAACAAAGAGTACACAAATTGTAATCCCACCTCTAATACAATTGTGCTTAAGGGAATAATGCATCATCATTACCATGTTGAATTTAATTACATCCCAAAATAAATGATAAAAGTGGGTTGAAAACCCAGTCCCGGTGCTTTATCAGGGCTTAGAGAAAAGATTGCCCACTTTACCTCTTTCAATATTTTCTTAATCAAGGCCACATTTTCCACTGCAAAGATCATCATAGGAATTTTATCCGGCATGAAAGAAACTAATGTCGCCTTGGGGATATTTAGCTCATTGGAGTGTCTTATTGCCTCTTATTTCATCTTGGAGAACTCGTTTATTTGAACACCCCTTAATGTGATGGCTTTAAAGTTATTTTTCCAGAAGCGATCTTTTTCTTGGTTGTGAAGATTTTGCAGTTTTGATCGCCTGCCTGCAACCAAAGACTTATCAAATTTAAATGCAAAACTTCCTCCTCTTTAAGAGCTTTGTGATATAGATCAAATTCTTGTTATTTTGTTTGAAGGAGCTCCACAATTACTTCCTCTTGTTCCATTTGAGTTTGAAAGCTTCCCATATTGATTTTTTATTATAGAAGTCTAACATTGCAAACCTTGATATTTTCCTTGGCCCGTTATTTTATCATTTCCTTTTAAGTTTTTTATTTTTTTCTCCCAAATATAAATTGTAGATCCCACTTCCCATCACCTCCACAATTGCCTCACCAATCCTATAAAGACAACTTTCTTTCTCCGGATTGGGGAGAAATGAAACAGGAGTGGCCCATAATCAAAATGTTGTTAGATATAAAGGGAGATGGGCTTATGACCAGAGCTGCTCAGTGGAAGAATATAAGAGGAAACCAAGAATTCTTGCACAAGGAAGGTATCGACTACTAAAAATATGTCCAAGTAAACTTGTGTATGGGTTGCATGTGTCCACGCCCTATCCTTCTAATGATCCAGGTAAACTTGTTAACAACGGGATTTAAATCTAGTAGATCTAAAGTCAAAAAAGATCCTCCATACCTTATTAGAATTGGTATCTTTCTCATGAGTCACCTTTCTTTTCCTAAGGGTGAATAGTAGTGTTAAAATCTCCCACAAAAATTAAACCGCCGACAAGATCTTAGTCCCCAATGGAGATTAAAGAGAATCAACAATCATTTTTTGTCAAGAAAATGAGTAGGCATGTAAACATTAAAAACACGGAATACCTTGTTGGAGGGAAGATGAAGCAGCCACAGAGCTAGCCAATGAGGAGAGGAGTGAAGATCCAATAATTGAAAACAGGAGGAGTTCCAAAGAGTTCAGAGTCCCCTAGAGGCTCCATGAGAACCCACTGCTCTTGATTCACTACCTTTCCACAAAATTGAAAGTTTTTGGAGACTCGATTTTTTGATCCCAACCCTCTGGCATTCCAAGAGATCAGTGTCATTACTTACTATTGGGTTTTTCATCCCTTGAATAGGTGCTAGATGTGCCTCCTTTTCTTGTATTCCCAATGAATTTGTAAAGGGAAGTATCTATCACCATTTTGTGTCCCAATTTCTTTGTCTTTTTCCATATTCTCATTCCAGAATTCTCCATTGGTTTTCCTTCCTCGTTTCATGTGGGATCTCTCTCTTTATTTTCTTTTTCCCGATTTGATTTCTTGCGAAAGAGGATCCCAAGGGCATCTTATGGGATGTGGACTCTTAAAAAAATAAAAATAATTTGAAATATTTCTATAAGATTAAATATATTTTTTAATTAATAATAATTATAACAAAACCAATATCCCATTTTATCATTTATTTATATTGTAAAATTAATTTTATACAATTTTAATTTCTCTTTTTTTCTAAGAATGCGGTAAAACCTATCATGACTCATTTGTTGACGGGTAAAAATAATAATAATTTGCTATTACTGTTGATAACGTAGACTATCTCATCACTATTGTTCCAAGAAAATCAAATCAGTTTAAATAATTTATTATTAATTTATAACAACATATTCTCACTCTTAAAGATTTAAGTTATTTACTTATTTCCAAAGAACATGGACTCTTAACAAATTAAAAATAATTTGAAATCTTTCTATAAAATTAAAATATATTTTTTAATTAATAATAATTATAAAAAAAAACTAATATCCCCTTTCATTTTTAAAAGGACTTGCTTAACCCTCTCATTCCAAAAAGGCCAAAAATAAAATTAAAGAAAAGAAAAGCAAAGAAAAGAAAAATAAGTAAATATCAATCTTAATGAATCAACCACATCGACCAAAAAAACAGTGAAATATCAGCCAAATGTAAATAATAATGGGAAGACAAAGAAACGGAAAATCTAAAAAGTGTTGCACACAATCCTCTATAGCAAATTATTGACCTCCTAATGCAGGTAAACAATGGGGCCTTTGCTAATATTGAGTTCCAAAGGCTCAAACCTTGTTAGTCTAAAATGTCTTTTATGCTTATGCCTTTTATGCTTATTGTGCCCTACTAAATAAAACCTTTGCGACCAAGTAATTTACATGGAAAATCCGAGCAAATTTTCATCAAAAATCGCAGAACTAATGATATTCAAAAAATTAAGCATAAATCAAGTGAAAAAATGAAAATACCTAGGATTTTCACTTTTTATTGTTTTTATTCTGATTATTCTTCGACTTCAATGTTTAACCTGAACATGAGTGGGGAACAACCATTATAACTATGACGCTAATTCTTATTATTGTTTGGATTCAATGTTTGACCATGGAACATCATTCACAAATGGTTATTATAATGTGTGGGGATACAACAGATATCCTTCTATTTAGAGAAACAGAAAATTCATGTTTTTAAAAACTTTAGAGAAGAATACCATGGGAAAAATCATGGGTCAAGAATACTAAGGTAAAAACCATGGATGAATACAATGACTCAAAAAATTATTTTTATTTTATTTTAAAATAACACAATTTTATTTTATTATTTTATTTGTATTTTTTTATATGATAGGGCAACATCTCTTCCATATTGGGCTGGAGGGCGCCTCTCAGCACAATAAAAAATGAATAATTTTATTAAAAATAAAAAATATTACATTATATTCTAAAATAAAAGTATTATATTTTAAAATATTATATTCAAAATATAGAATCCAAAAACTACTAAACTATCTTACTTTAATTATTAATTTATTTTAGTTTTTTGTAATTTGACTGAGTCAAAATGTTAAACAGGATAGGACATGCATTACAACATCTCTAATATACTAGGTTGGAGAGTGTCTCTCAGTGCAATCATAGATTCTCATTAAATTTAAATGTAATAATATCTTTAATATTATCAGTATTTTATTCCTCAGTTGAGGTATTGGAATTTGTGTCAAGGGGGGGAATCCACCGCCTCCCATCGAATTTAAGAGGGGCGACGTGGACATCCCACCCCATGCATTCACACATGCTATCATATATTCATTCCCTTCACAATTATATGCCAACCTATTCTCCATCTGAGTGCTCGTAGTTGGGTAATTTTGGATCCATGTTTAGCTGATGTGCCTACAGCGTTCCTTCGCCGCAGGTGGAACAATTCCCCCACAATGCTTGCTTTGCGGAGCCTAGCCCCCTATGTTACAATATAGTGTTGTGGGGCATTTTTTGTGGTTAGACTATGGTTCTGAAGATGAGCCATTCCTATGGAAATTCTCTATGTGAATGGCAATTCAGGGAAATCGTGACCCCTAGGATGCTGACCTCTAGTGCATGCATCAAGTGATGAACACGTATGAGAGGAGCAAGACAATGAAAATAAGGAGGTGACCTTCAGGATGCTAATGGTGGCTACGACGAAAGCTCAAGCAAGGGAGGGAGGTGACAAGCTACAACTTGTCCTTACTTTGCAACGATTTTATGCTTGATGGGCCAACCAATGTTCAGTAATTCCTTTTATTACCAATCTCTCTAGTTTCTTCAACTATTTCTTTTTTATTCATTTCCAACATTATTATTTTGTTTTTAAGGATGTTTGGAAGTAAAGTTCCATATTCTACTACATTGAAAACATTTGAATGGTAATATACCTTTATATTTTCTAGTGCCCTTTTGTAATCTTATGACAAAATTTGCTTCCTCTTTATATGAAATGCAACTCGAGCAGTCTTGGTATTGATATTGTTTTGAATTTCTTGATACTTTAAAAGAAGCTTATTTGAGTTCTAATTGATCCTTCTTCGTCCTCATCTCATATGCTATAAGCATTCCATGAAACTTCTCCATGGTAAACTGATCTGATTCATGCATTTCTTCTATTGTTGAGACTTTAGCATAAAATATAGAAGTGATATGAACACCTTTTGGACTATTATAGCATCATCCATTTTATTACCTAGTCCTTTCATTATGTTTAATATCTCACCCATTTAAGAAATAAACTATATATGCTTTCATTTTCATTTATTTTTAGGTTTTCATATTGTATCTTTTATTTTTGTATTTTTGCATTTTTTACTTTGGTGTCCCCCTCATCATTGTTTACAAGGTTATCCCATATTTCCAGCCTTGTCGATTGGAGTTACTAGGTTATGATACCCACTAAATACAATTTTCCAAATTTCCATGCCAAGTGACATCAGATAAGTCTTAATCCAGATTTTCCAAAAGGTAAAGTTTGTCTCATTCAATAACAGAGGTATGTTTGAGAAAACATCATTCTGACCTGTGATTTTGTGTAAGATCTTGCTTACAGTGGTTATGTTGTTACTGAAGGACCATGTTTTGATATCAATTTTTGAATACTAAGTGGGGGTTGTGGGGTGGTGCGGGGGGTGAATCGGTATTCAAAAATTGGTATCAGATCAAGTTCCTTCAATAACATCCTAACCGCTAAAAGGACGATCTTACACAAAATGACAAGTTAGGATGATGGTTTGTCAAGTTGACCCCCACTATTCAATGGGACAAACTTTACCTTTTGGAAAATCTAGATGAAGACTACTTGATGTCACTTGGCATGGACATTTGGCAACTTACAGTGAGTGGGTATCAAAACCTAGCAACTTCTCCACCGAAAAGGATGGTAATAAAAGGTATGAAAGAAACGCTAAGGTTATGAATGCAATTTTCGATGGAATCTCACCATCAAAATTTGTCAAAGTAATGCATTATGAGATAGCCAAGGAAATGCGGAATAAACTTGTAAATGGTTTTGAAGGGAACACCAAAGTAAAAGATGCAAAACTACAAACCTATAGGATACAATATGAAAAACTAAAAATGAATGAGAATGAAAGCATAGGTAGTTTCTTTCTCATGATGGATGAGATTGCAAATACAATTAAAGGACTACGTGATAAAATCGATGATGGTGCTACAATAGTCCAAAAAGTGTTGAGATCACTTACTCATAGATTTGATGCTAAAGTCTCAGCAATTAAAGAAAAGCATGAATTAGATCAGCCAATCATGGAGAAGCTTCATAGAATATTTGATGCCCACGAGATGAGGATGAAGAAGGAGCAATCAAAATTTAGAGAATATGTTTTTAATGCATCAAGCAATTCAAAACGATATCAAGAACAACACTGCTCCATCCACATTTCAGACGAAGAGGAAATAAATTTTGTCAGAAGACTACAAAAGGGCACTAGAAAATATAAAGGCATGTTACCATTCAAATGTTTTCAATGTGGTAGAATAGGGCACTTTGCTTCCAAATATACTTACAAATAAAATAATAATAACGATTAAAAAAAAAGGAAAAAAATATCAAGAAGTTTTGCTAAAATGAAAAGTTTTTATTCACAAGAAGACAGTTACAATTCATTAAAAGAGGAAGTATATTACGAATCTAACACAAACCTTGATGAAAAGCTCCTTATGGCACTTTAAAGTCAAATGTCTAGTCTAGAGAAAATTGATTGAGAAGAACACAAAGCAATTGTTGATATGGAAAGTAAACTTCTAAGTGCATTTGGAGGAATTAAATAGACTCGAAAGAATAAACAAAAACCATAAAGAAGAAATCCAAACTTACAAAGAAGAAGGGAATAACACAAGAGAAGAAATGGTTATTTTAAAAGTCCAATTAGAAGAATCCAAACAAATGGAGGAATTTTTAATGAAGCAATTACAAGAAAAGGAGAGGTATTGTGATAAATTTGAATCAAAAATTGTCTTTGAGAAAAGAACACGAGAAGACTAAGACATCGTTGAATTTGAACTTAAAATTTGCTAAGAAGTGAGAAACTTTAGGTAAGATCATCACCAATCAGTGACCTATATTAATTAAAATGGGACTTAGGGCACAAGGAAACATTAGAACAAGTTAAAGGAGATTCAAGCACCAAAGCATCAAAATATGAAGATTCAAAAAGTTATCTTGATGATCTTAAGGGAATAAGTAGCAAACTCGGCAGAGGAAGCGATGATCAACAAAAACAGAATCAATCAAGCCACACAAGTAATAAGAGAGTAAGAAAACAACAGAGATCAAAATTTCATCTGATCAGCAATCAAGGAACAATCTTGTCAAGAAAATTTTTTACTCACAGATACTACCCATACATTTTCTATGGTCATTGTTTTATTTGTCACGATTTTGGTCATAAAATAGTATATTGCACAACATACAAAGCTATGAGGGCCAGAAATGCAAGGGTTAAGCCAAATATGCATGACAAGACAAGAATTAGAAAAGCATTCAATAATGCATTTTCTCCACTTATGGATGAAAGTGAGTGTTCCATTTGCAACAAATTTGGGCATAAGACCCATGAATGCAAAAGCAAGTTAATATCTTCCTATAAGCAAGACAAAAATGAAGAATTTACCAAAATTTGGAGACAGTATAAGACTATACATCCAAAAAAAAAAGAATTGGTTTTATATGTCAAGAATCAAGAAAATCAGTGGCACATTGATAGTGGATGTTCAAAACACGTGACAAAATACAGAAGTAGATTTATATCCTTCGATGAAGCCATGTTACATTGGCAGTAATGCACCAGCGAAAATAATGGGTAGAGAGGCAATTAGCTTGGAAAAGGGAAAGTCCAAGGCTCAAATATGTTGTATGTAGACGGTCTTAAACATAACCTTTTAAGCGTTAATCAGATGTATGACCAAGGACATGATGTAACTTTCAGGTCAAATGAGTGTGTAGTTAAAAGGTTGGACACAAGAAAAAATATAACTAGAACCACATTAATAAATATGATTGATATACGTCGATAGATGTCAATAAACTTAATATTAATATTAATATTAAAATAAATATATATAATTATAATAATATTATTATAAAAAATAATTATTATATTATATATATATATATATATTAATCTTATTAATATATTATAACAATGCGTTATATCTCTTATATCTTAGACACATTAAAATATATTAATATATTTGTAATATTAATAAAAATACTTTATAAACCAGAAGTGTGATCCATGCATAACGATGAGTTATAATCATGACTAAAAACCCCATATAATGCATGTGCTTAATGATTATGCCCCAACTATTCATTTTTAAAATATGAACTAAATTTGTTTTACACAGGTACGTTTTTAGGGTTTTGAGAGTAAAGTAGATAGAATCCACTAAGCTTCAGAAAATGGGGCTACCCAAATTTGCTTTCAAGCTGTAATGAAACTTATGTTGTTTCGCAATTAACTATTCCACTGCCTGTAACGGCCATGACCTAGATCGGAACTCCAAATGCCAAATGTTAAGAGTAATATAATCTAAATTTTTAATTTATTATTAAATGAGTAACAGAAAATATGAAGAGAGAGAAATTAATATCAACTGTTTATGGTGTTATACGCCTATGAGTATTCCATCCAAATGAAATCCAATTTGTTCATTTATATTTTTTTTTAATTCAGCAAGGCCATATCCAAAAGTTGAAATAGGTAAGCCTATCAGTGTAATTAAGGAAATTATGACTCGAAGTAGTATATATATTGAAATGAAACAAAAAACACTGCAGGGTAAAATTGATGAGTTGGTTGTGGTATTAGAGAACATAGCACTTTGGTTTTCATTAGTTAGTTAAATTAGGTAAAAATGGTGTTATTTGATACATGCCCAAAATCACCAAATCTGAAAATAATGTTTGCAAGTCATGTGAAATTGGAAATCACTCGAAGGCTTAATTGAAAGAAAAGGAATGTTCTACAAAAGGGTTTTTGTAAATAATCCATACAAACATATGTGGGCCCACAAAAATAAGATCTCCATGAGAGCAATACTTTAGGTCGCTATTTGATGATTAAGCAAAAATGTGTTGGGATAGTTTGTTGAAATATAAAAATAAAGCTTTTGAAAAAATAAAAATATAGTAACGTTATTTCTGGACATTTTTAATGAGTATGTGGAACGATGATAGCGTCCAACATTTTGTGTGTACACTTCACCCATCCTGCTTCATTTGGTTCCTGAGGATGGTTGGAGTGTCCACCCAAAATGTTGGACACTATCCTCGTTCCACATACACAATAAAGGTATCCAAATATAGCATTACTATCATTATGAACTATAAAAATGAACGAGACAGTCTAGGGAATGGCCCAAGCTATTCTCGATGAATTGAAGGTGCCATGTGCTTTTTGGGGAGAAGCTATTCAAATAGTAGTTAGCATTCCCAACAAGGCTTGTATTAAAGTAAATAGTGATCAAACACCTTATGAATTGTGGTATAGAAGACCTACTTCTATAAAGCATTTTAAGGTATTTAATAGCAAATGCTTCATCAAAAAAATGGGGACGATCTCCACAAATTTGAGTTAAGAGCAGATGAAGGGATCCTACTTGGCTATTCTTCCATGCGCAAACACTAAAAGTGTTACAACAAGAGACTTTTTAAGATCGTTGAAAGCATAGATGCAAAGTTGATGGACTTATTCACACTAGAAGACATTTACAACACAATGAATCTAAAAACTATGAGTCACTAGAGAATGGGGTCAAAGAGAATCGAGAACAAGAGGAACGTGAAAAATCAAAGGAAGAAAACTTAAAAGAATGTCCATAGAAAAATACTCCATTAAGGTATATACAAAAACATCATCCTGAGAGTGAGATTCTCAAAGATAGAGAAATTGGGGTACAAAATAAAAGAGTTCTTAGGCACATCTAGTCATGCAAACCTACCATTGTTAACTATGATAGAATCTCACAATTTTGCACAATTAAGCCAAGTTGAGCAGTGGATTAAGGCAACGAATGAAGAACTAAATCAAATAGAGAAAAATGAAACATGGGTTCTTGTCTCAAGACCCCAGAATAAAAATGTGATATGAACTAAATGGGTTTTCAAATATGAGTTAAATGAAGATAGACAAGTTGTCGAAAACAAGAAAAGACTTCTTTGTAAGGGTTTTTCTCAAAAAGAAAGAATAAAATGTGAAGAAACATTTGCTCTTGTTGTAAGAATTGAGGCTATAATGTTTTTAGCATTTGCCTACTAGATCAAAAATTCAAGTGTGTATCAAATGGATGTTAAGTCGACATTTCTAAATGGTGATTTAGAAGATGAAGTTTATGTGGAGCAACCAAAAGGTTTTCTATTGAGCAACAACTAAGATTATGTATATAAATTCAAGAAAGCTATGTATGGATTAAAGCAAGCACTAAGGGCATAGTATTACAGTTAGACAGATATTTGCAGCAACAAGGCTTTAAGAACGGAATAGATTATAGCAATCTTTACATCAAGGCTAAAGGTAATTATTTGTTGTTAGTTGCAGTGTAAGTTGATGATATCATTTTTGCAATAATATTGAATCAATGAGTCAAAGATTTGCAACAATTATGCATCAAGAATTTGAAATTTTTATGCTTAGAGAATTGTTCTTCTTTCTTGGACTACAAGTTTAGCAAAAAAAAAAAATCACTTTCTCAAAATAAATACCTCAAAAAATTTCTAAGAAAGTTCGGGATGGAAGTCAGTAAACCATTAAGCACACCCATGGTAACAGGTTGCAGCCTCAACAAGAATGACGAATCCTCAACAAGAATGATGAAACCCCCAGAAGTCTATCAATCTATCTAGATCAATGATTGGAAGTCTACTCTATCTCTATCTCACAACTACAAGACCCGATATTATGCTTGCAATTGGATTAGCGGGACGATGTCAATGAAATTCTAAGGAAACTCATCTCAAGGCAGTCAAAATGATATTTAAATATCTACAGGGAACTTTAGAATTTGGTTTATAGTATTTTAAGGATATGGGCCTTGGAAGCTTATTCTGATGTCGATTGGGCAAGCAGTGTTTGTCACAGGAAAAGCACCAATGGTGAGCTTTCTTTAGTTTTTCATTGTCTCTTGGCTCGGCAAGAAACAAAGCTCAATCTCCTTTCTATTATTGAAGTAAAATATATTGTAGTTGCATCATGTTGTACACAAATGATATGTATGATGTAGACTCCAACTTGAATCTATCTTTTGTGATAACACAAGTGTCATTATTATATCATAGAATCATGTCATGCACTCCAAGAAAAAACACATTCTTATTAAATATCATTTTCTTAGAGAACAAGTATGGGTCAAATAATTAAGTTGGAATATGTACCTACGAAGGAACATATTACAGACATATTTACTAAGCCTCTTCTATGAGAGCCTTTCGAGTATCTCAGACACAATGGGAATGATATAATTCTCATCTCTTTCATAGATTCCTTACACAAGAAATATAGGCCATAGTCTAATCAGTCTGCTTTTTTTCCCTGAAAATCATGGAAATTCCGGCAAGATTTTAATAAAATCCGGCATGGATTTTTGTAAATCCAGGTTATAGCAATCAAACTTCAATATTTTAGGTGCCCTTAAGGTTTTCAATGGTACTAACTCCATTTCCACCATCAAAAACATAATTCAAACGGTGCTACTGCAATATTTCTTAAAAAAAAATTGCTCGGATTCTGGTCACTTTTGGTCGTCCAGGCAATTCCTCTGCCTACGTAAACAACTCCAAAATATAGTAGTTGTCCACATGTGGCAAGGATATTTATATGCAAAAAATTTCAAAAGAAGGATATAGTATCAACTCAAGGGCAGTTGCAAGCTCAGCAAATGTATTGTGTTTAAAGGGAGAGATTTTCACTCAAGATGATGAAATGAAAATTTTGCCTCTTTATATGACTCATCTTTTTTATTTCGACAATTAGTAGCGTCAACGATTTCATATATTGAAGTAAGGGGAGCATGTGGCCCTTGGGACAGCTTATAGTGTACCTGGTACAAGAAATTTAGTTATATTTGGTGTCCACCTCACTTGGGATAATCAATTGGTACATTCCTTTGTCATTGATGTCAAAGGGGGTAAATGAGTAGACATTGGAAAGGGAGAGTTGATCAGGAGCTCAGTATTTAGTGAAAAAATAAAAGTGCTCAGAAATTCTTCACACCTAAATGACTAGATGAGCTCGTCACCAGGATTCCAATGCAACTCGTTTCATCAAAATACGAGTTCATATGAGTGAGATGGTCAAATGTTTGTTTTTCCAAATAGGTAAAAATTGTGCAGAAAAGTGACACCCATGGCAAGGTTGGAAGGCGCATACATTACGTATTACAAGGTCAAGGTTGTTCGCATATTTATTTAAACAAAGGTTGGGACTAATGGCCGAAACAATAGTTGAATGACAATACAACATATATCTGTGACATATTTCATTAACCCAAAGGATTAAAACTTGGTCCAAAGCATCGGCGTATTCAACCATCTCGCATCGGTAGTTTAGGAGCGGAGGACATAAGGCAACGACAAATGATTTGCGATTTGCGATTGCGCAGTAAGTGACGTGGCAATAAGGTGGGTCCTACCAATCGCATTGGGGTATCGCAATCGCAAGACGGAGCAAGCAACATAAAGCATTAACAAGGTGGCGAAATTGCGATGCGATATATCGCATCGGGGTATCACAATCGCAAGACGCAGCAGGCAACATAGAATGATTTATAGCGAGGTTGTGATCTGCGAAAGTGATTGCGCTGCGATGCGATCTGCGGAGATTTAAATGTGTTAAGTCGTGTATTAATACAAGATTTATGGATAAGTGCGGGTTAGCGCTAAATGAATTTAACCCCACTTAACACATACTTATCTCAGCATTAATCGCATACTTATCTTGGTGGTGCCTTTAGCGGACCCATCAAATTTGGCAAACTTCCACATTTAGTGGAGTTAGCTGGCCAAATTCTAGATTTAGTGGAGAAATAGTAGGAGAGTTTGTTTTTGCCATAACTTTGGCAATTTTAGATCAAAATGGGCTCAGGAACAGTCATTATTGGTAGATTTTGATATTTTGGAGCCATTAGAGCAGGCTGTAGAGGCAACAGGAGACTGTAAACAGCACTTTTGCACAATTTAATCTAATACAAAGGCCCACACTATGAAGTTGGACCAAGGAGATGTAGCCCAAGAGGGGTGAACTCCTTCATCAAAAACTTGTGTATTTGTCTCTGTTATTTGTGCTTGCTATTTTTTATCATGTTGTTGTTCAGCATTGAGTTTCCATGCTTTTAAGTTCATAAAATACAGTTAATCTCACCAAGTTTAATGAATTGTCACTCATAAGCACTTGTATAAACCCTTCGTATGATAAGCAAACCAAAGCACTTTCATGTTAATTATGAAATTGATATTAGCACAACATTAACTAATAATCAATTTCAGATCAAGGGTGAGAAAAAAATAGATTTTAGAGTTACTGGGTGTTTTAGCAACCTATTAGGAAGAGTCAAATTTACAACCATCAATGACCATCAATATCTAATGTAGTTGTCATCAATGTCAAAGGGGGAGATTATTTCCAATTTAATACTTTGTTGTTGTCATTGATGTCAAGCGATGTCAAGGTTAGGAGGAGCTTGTTGAATATTTATGATGGTAGTGATGTCATTGTCGTTGGAAATGGCAACTGTCATTGATTGTTGAGGATATGTTGTAGAATGTTTGACTTGAACTCATGTAGGAAAACCAGTTGGATAGGCCTAACGTGGCAAATATTTTTCCTTATTTATCTTGATCAAAAGATAATTCAAAGTGCTCAATTAAAGGATGCATTGAGGCATCCAAGCATCTAGTCAACTGGGATGCATCAAACTATGGAACAACTAAAACAAGCTAGATACCAAATTAACCAAATTAATTTTGGGGTGCATTGAGACATTCGAGCATTTGATCATCTAAGATGCATCATGTTGTTTTTTAAAGATACTGGAGTCTAGGTTAGAATCTTACAATCATTACCGCTACCAATCCAATTTTCACAACAAACTACATAACACGTCGAAACAATATACAACAAATCTATTAGTGCACAAATATAGACAACTTTTTATAAAACAAAACTTCGTTATATTAATAAATTGATAATACAACAGTCTAGGGCTCTGGTACTAAGGATAATGGCCCACATACATCCACTAGTATAAGAATACAAGAACATGATACATTAATCATCTAGTTGATGTTGCACACCATCACAGCTCCTCGATTGTACCCTGAACACAATTGCGGGTCCTTTGCTCTCATTTTGCAACACCTGCTCTATCAATGTACCAACTCATTTAGGCCACTAAACATGGCTCTCCAATCTCCCTTCTAGCTAATCATAAATCTATCTACAAGCAACACACAAAGGGTCTTCACGCTTGGGAGTTGATCCTTAGTCCTTCAAGGCCATAACACTTTGAGTCTTCTTGCCCACTGCTGCTCCTTAGCTACTTGGGGACTTAATCCCGCTATTGTATTCTTGTGCTGCTCCAATGAAGACAAACATAGGCTAGGAGGGTTGCCACCTATCACTGCTAGACATCCTTCTCCCAAGGCTACAAACTACTCCTCTAGACCTCCTTTAATCCTTAAAATATTAGTTAATAAACGCATCAATTCTACCACTCTAGCAGACCTAGTGTCCTTCCTAATTTTTCACTCCCTTACCTCCAAACCTTCACCCTTCCTCATTGTTGTCAATGTCCTTGGCAACAGTACTAGGGCTACTTTGAGCACCTACTTGTTTCCCTCCAACAACCACAAGATTCCCAATACCAATATGTCCAATTTGAACCTATCCTTCTAGCAACAACAAAAACTCAAACACACTTACACATACCTTGGAACTTGTGAATATTCTTGTAGCTTTCATCCATTAATTTGGGTACCCAACAAACTTGTTTAGCCCTCCAATTTTTCTGCAGCAATCCACTAGATTTATACTAATCTCTTGCACCCACACACTGGTTCCTAGGCTAATTTCCAACCCTAAAATAGGCCTCACAACACCCTTCTATGGCACTGAACAGGTCTCGGCCCTTCTGTAATTAGCACAACAAACTTCAACCTATAAACAGAGAAAAAGGAGTTTCCAAACCATGCACAAATTTCCCATACGTGTCCTCCTACTCGACCTACTCCACAGATTAACTCAACCCTCAAATAGTGATGAAAGATGCTCTAACTAGCTTCCTTCTCCCTCGTTGAGGTATGCTACTAATCTGCAACCAAATCAAAGGTATTTTCCTTATGTTGTGTTGCTCATGGTTTTTCTCTAAGCCTCAACAAGCTCCTTAATGTATATCATTCTCTATGGGCTTGTCCAACCTATCATGGGGGCTAATCTTTCCCTAGCCTTGTTCTCTTGTGCAAGCCCAATTGTTACACAAATAAATTAATATCTCCAAAACTACTTGATATCACCCCTTTGCTCCTCTAAGGGTCCCCTACATCCAAGTGTAGGACCAATAAAACTCCTTATGGTTTGACACCCCACAAGCTTGGGTGCAAAGCCCACACCTTGGGTTCTAAGCCCACAAAGCACATTTGTGGTGATCCTTCCTCCAAATGCCAAACCCTAGGGCTTAGAGTACCTCCCAAGTTATTAATCTCAACACTTCCTCTTAGAGAGGGAGATACTTCCAAGACTAGGAAAAGTAACTCGTCATCACTATCACTGCTCAAAACACTTGCCCAACTCCTAGTGACCATAACTGTAGCAAACCCCGTAGCATGGACTATGCCTCTCTCTGAAGTGTCACTGTCACTGGAAGCCTCTTGCTTCTTCTTCTTCTCCTGAAATACTTTCAAGTATTTCCATGATTCCTTCTTGAAAAATATAGAAGTACCCGTACTCCCCATTGACCACACACTCTTCTTGGGTTGCACATTCTCCCTATGAACCTGCAAACTCCCTCTAGAACTATGCTCCCTCTAAACCTTTGGAACATGGACCTTCTTCTCTAGAACCTATACATACTCCTTTGAAACCTGCCCTGCTTCTTTGGAACTTGTACCTGGTTTTGCTTCTTCATCACATAATTTATAAGCTTTCATGTTAAGCCTATGTATACCATGCTCTCTAACTCCAATCACAACACCTACGGAGCTAAAGACTTTGGGCCTAATTCTTGCCTTCCCACCCTAGAACAACACCTCAAACCCCTTTTGCTCGATTGTTGAGACAGACATCACATTATACTTGAGTTCTAATACAAACAGTATGTTAATCATCAGTAATTTTCGCTTTTTTTAGATGACTAAATACTTGTCCTAGATTTATAAAAACAAGATTCATGAATATTGTGAGTTTTAGAAATCTCACTACCTTCATTATCCTTAAAACAAAATTTTCACTATTTTACTACTCTGCCATTCCCTGGTTAGACTACCACTCCTATAAGACCCCTCATGGGCTCATGCCACTCATCTTTATCATATTTTCCCACCCATAACCTCAGCACTATGTTTTGCCTTTGCCTCACCCCTCCACTTTCCATCTAGGATTACCAATCAGCCTACTCTTTCCCATGTTCACCAGGTGCCTCAAGCATTGATGGTCTCAAAACTATCTCTGTAGGCTCTTTAGATAAATCAAGTACATTGGATTTTGGATCTTCAATACATCAATTTGTCAAAAACTCTGTTTTCTACACTTGAAGACCCCAAGCCAAGTTTTCAGCCAATGACCAAGTCAAAGGATCCTTCCACTAGGTCATTAGGGTTTCATAGGTTGTAAGGTTATCCTTGGTAATCTAAAGCATTGTTTTTCATGTGCTAGAAGCTGAATCGAATATGAAATAAGGTCAGCACCTATTTTTCCAAGATAGATTAGAAAAATCTCCAAGGAAGATCACCTTATCAAGTTCAAGTTCTGCAAAAGTAAATTGTTCATTTTGACATTTCTGCAGGAGTGTCAAGGTGACTATCAGCAAAAATTGGTAAGGTAAGAGGCCTTCTCCTATTTAAAGACATTCACAGAAAAAGGACAGGGAGAAGTTTATTTCCAAGGAGAAATTAGGGTTTTTAAGCCTGATTGGGCCAGCAGTGGGCCAAGCAAGGATCCAATGCAGCAAAACACATGGAGGAGACACACCAAATGAACCAAACATGGAATATATTTCTTAGAAATTATAAATGAAAAAGGGAAAAAGGTGAGGTGAACTGGACATAAATGAATGAACTTGAAAGGGCTATAGAGAACTTAGAAGACAACACTAATTATTCTTCTCAAACAGCCCAGAAACCTAAGGTTTTGGAAAGATAGTCGAGGGAGATGAAATGAAGATGATAGGCCTCCATGATGACAGCAGAAAGAAGGTTTGAAGAGACTGTTGTAGGTGACTTCCAGAGTGTGCCAAGGTAAAGTGTTTCACTGCCTCAAAAGGAAGAGAATGCAAAGAGTATCAGTGAAAGAAAGGTCAAGCTCCCATTTTCAGCCATTTACACTTAATGATCAAAGGAATAAAAACATAGGGTTAAGTTCCAAGATGGAAAGCCAAACTAATTATAAGGTTGCTATTGTGTGACAAAATATGTCAAAATCCAAGAACATCACAAAAGGCTAAGTCAGTATGTCATGGCACCTACAAATCAGAAGTGGCCTAAAGAGGAAGGTAGCAAACATGACTGTGAAATCTATAGTGATTGTAAAAGGTAAGTTTATCATGCCCAAGGATCAGTAAAATAGGGAAAAATCGTGTTTTTAAGTCACCCACACTCAGAAATGTCAAAAAGAATAAAAACATGATTACAACTTCACCAATGCAAGAAAAAAGAGGTTTTGACAGTGCTGAGGTAAGGAAAGGTCCCTCAAAAATGTTTTAAAAATCTTACCATTACTGAATGAGCTAAAAAGATGTGTTAGATTTCAAAATAGCAAAGAAGGAAGTTTTTGGTTTTCTGTTATGTCAAAATGAGTTAAACATACCCTCAGGCTAAAGAAGGGCCATTTCATTTCTCCAGCAAGCTACCACCAAGAGAAAAAAGAGCCACTTAGAAGTTTTCAAGTCTCCTGCACAACAAATATCAAAAGGTTAGTGAAAGACAAAAAGGCTCAAAAAACATTAGCAAAGTGGGTTTTTCTAAATTCAATTTATCTTCCTAGGCTATAAAGGGCCTTTTTCACCCTTTTTCAACTCATTGTGCACATACAAAGACAGCTAGAACCTTCAAGGAGAAAAATCTGAGTTTTTTTCCCAACGCTACGCGTTCAGCACCTGGCGCTACGCATTCAGGAGATTTCACAGTGTAAATTTACACTACGCTACGCGTTCAAACGGGCGCTACCCGTTCACCCAGAACTGCCCGACAGACACAGGAAAGTGTTCAACGTTGCGCGTTGGGGAAGCCTGATAGGCCTGAACGCGTTCAGGCGCTACGCTCAAGAGGCCCGACACCCAGAAACACGTGCAAGCATTGCGCGTAGGGTAGAAGGGACCCGACAGTGCGTTCAGGCATTGCGCCTTCACCAGAAACCCTCCTCCACTTGCAAATTTCCAAAATAACCACAAAATAGCACCTCCAAGCTGCATCCAAGGACCTGCAAGGACACCAAAAGTTGGTAGGTGGATTTTTTTCCTTATCCTCTAGTTAATTTCATGATTTTATGATTAAGGGAATTGACCAAACCCTAATGACTAAAAACCCTAAGTCCTCATGACAAAAACCCTATTTTGACCTCCAAGAAAGAATTTATCAGTCAAGAAAGGTGTGAATTAGGGTAATTACAGTAAGTTGGAGTTAACCCTTCATCAAAGCTTAAGGGGGATCAGTCACACACCTACACCTCCCTCTCACTCACTTACAAAAACTGCCTTTCACCATCATTTCATTTCACTCCTCCTACCAAGTTTCACAAGCATGCCTAAGGTTGTTTAAAGACAACAATGATCAGAATGTCAGGAGAAGGAGGGAGTGTTAGCAGTGAAGGAGGCCAAGTGCCTATGAGGCAGAAGCACAAAGGTGGGAAGGTTAATATGTTTGAACCCCAAGAAACTTTGGAGCTTAACTCCTCTCCTATGATCATCACATGCTTTCAAAATGTAGGGTGTTTCCAGTTTTGTGAAAAGGCCCAATAAGTGCAAAGTCACCCTGAGCTCACTAGGTTGTTCATCCTCAACCTACACAATAAACAAGTGAATCTTGTAGGGGTGGATTTTGAGCTATCATCAGATGCCATTTCTAGTGCCACTGGAATACCTGATGTTGGTGAAATTGGTTCAAAAGAGAAAATTTGGACATGAGTTGCTATGAGCCATTTCTCAAACCTAGGTACAAAGAAGGCTGCAAATCTATTTTCCCTTTTTCACACTTGTTGGAGAGGTATGCACCCTTGATGAGGGTCATCATGAAATATTTTACCTGTGAGGGGAGATACTCTAGGCTCTACTCCTACCATATCAGATTACTCATGCACTTCACTAGGGTCAAGATGCTTCATTTGCCTTACTACCTCTATAGGAGTGTTGACAAGATGTCTTCTGTTGTCCGAAGGAGGAACTATTCCCAGCAAATGCAAAGTTTTTTTCCATCACTCCTTGATCAATATGATTGTGGTACATCATTTGGAGCAAAAAGGCATACCATGGGAGGTGTTCATTACTCATGAGGTCTTCAAAAACCCACAACCCCGTCATCAGCCAAATTTACACTCATCATCTCATCCTCCTCCCTCCAAAACCTCCCTTCCTCACCCTCTCATAATGCATCAGCCAAAGAAGAAAGTGACGAAGATGAGCAATAAAATACTAGTGAAGGAGAGGGAAAAGATGGATTAAGCCATGATGAAGAAGAGGACAGTAAAGAGGAAGAAAATGAAGTAGGGGGTAGTGATGTTAGCATGGAAGAAACAAATGATGATAAGGGTAATGATTATGTTGAAGATGAAGAGGTAAAAGACAGTATGGACACAAAAGAAGAAAGCCGCAGTGAACAAGCAAGTGACCATGAAGATGAG
Organism: Pinus albicaulis; assembly: GCA_034641835.2. Taxonomy (NCBI): domain Eukaryota; kingdom Viridiplantae; phylum Streptophyta; class Pinopsida; order Pinales; family Pinaceae; genus Pinus; species Pinus albicaulis. Next base: position 1,864,154,978 of record CM076575.1, on the reverse strand, counting down.
GGTGAAAATGAATCAAACCAAAATGAATATGAAGTAGAAAATATTGATGAAGAGGAAGCCACTGAATCTAAGGGCATTGAAACTGATATTGGGGATAATGAAGCAAGCATCAGTGAGGAAAAAGATAGTCATGACAGTCATGAAAACAGTGAAAACAGTGAGCTTCAAAGTGATGATGATGATGCTATGGAAAACAGTAAAACTCAGAGCCACAATGATAGGAAAAATAGTGAGGTTCCTAGTAGTGATAAAGGCAGTGATGATGTTGGAAGCATAGAGGTCATCAAAGAGGAGGACATGGAAACAAATGATGACAGACATGATGAACACACCAAAATGATCACAGTCAAACCTCTTCCATTGACATATCAAAGAGGAGAAAGGCATGTGTTTTCTGCCTCTAAAAGGCAAGGGGCCATGCCTTCCACTTCTGCCAAAAAGATAGATAAAGGCAAACAAAAGGTGAAAAAAAGGTAAGAAATGTAAGCATGAGCTTGACATCATGGACCTTGACAGTGAAACTTAAGATAAGGAGAGGGCCACTAGCATACTGCTCCAAAGCAAAGATGCAGAAATTAAGGATCTAGAGAGATGCCTTGGCATGGCCATGTATAACATTGACTACTATAAGAATGAAAACAAACAATTGAAGAAGGCAAAGAGGGACCTTGACCTCCAAAAGAAGATGACCAAGCACTATGCATTGCAAAATCAAATTGCAAAGGCTAAACTCAAAGGAGCCCTTGCCAAAATAAAATCACTCAAGGAGGCAAAAGACCAAGAAAACCTTGGAATCTTGGCTGAAGCTTCTCTGCAGGCTTACCAAACCCCATAAGGAAGATATCCACCAATTTTGGGAACTTTTTAAGATTTTTTTTTTTTTTTGCTAATTTTAAGGCTTGTAGGCGCAGCACCCTTGGCGCTACGCTTTCATCTCAGGCATCCTCAGGAGGAAAAATTTGCATTTTTGGAATCCGCAGCTCAAGTATAGCATGCTCACCAAATTTTAGTGAATTTGGAGCATTTTTGGTCCCTCAAAAGGCTAAAAAACACCTCATTTTTCACTTTTCTGCCTCATTTTCAGCACTGGTGCTACGCCTATAGCAGCCTTGGGAGATTCATTTTTTGGACAAGTAAATGGAGCCCAATCAAAAAAACAAGGGAATTTTTGAAAATTAGACTCGATAGGCTTTCCAACGAGCCATCACGGAGCAAATTCCGACATCGGGAATGGCATCAAAAATTGGATGCAAGTGGACCCAGTTTTCCTGTGCATGTGCTACGCCTTCAAACCTCTGAAGCTGCCACCTTGCAAAAAAGTCAACAAAACACACTGAAAGATATTTTCGAGATTTTTTTTTTAAATCACTCCAGAATTGGTTGAGGAGTTATGTTTATGTTATTTTTCATTTATTAGATTAGATATTATGTGTCTTGGGCCTTGCATGGCATCTTTGGACATAAATGACATTTATGGTGTATTTATGGTTTCTAGAAGCCTCTTAGGGTTTCCACCTCCTCTTTTGCTAGTTAAATAGAGCATGGAGGTCTTATTGTAGATGGTTGGCATTTGAAGACTCTTGTGAGCAATATATAGTATTTTTTGGAGATTGAAGGGAAATTGGTGTTGTGAAATTTGTGGATGGCTTGTTTTGATTGATGATGGAGAAGGCTTGCTTGCAGGATCCCTGAGCATGGTTTATGGTGATGTGCTTCTATTCAGTTCTTGTTTCCTTATGTATCATTTTGTTACATCCCTCTATATTGCAGTAAGGACAAAGGTTTTAGACTAAGAAATGTTTTTCGAAGGCACCTTAGCTCTGTTTGTTTCTTCACTGCCTCTATGTTTTCCTCTGCTAGGTCAGTTTAGAGGATTCTTAGTTGCTCTCTAGACCCACTTATGCTTGTTTATCTCATGAATGGTTCAATACAGAAGATGTCAAAGATGTTTTATGGTTAGCCCTGCTTGTTTGATGTTACTTAAATATTGTTCTTGAGATATTTCTTTGATGCATCACTTATTAGATTTAGCCAAAGAGGTTGTGTTTCAATCATGCCCTTTGTCCATTATTGAAAGGTTGCCTTGAAGGTCTTTATAGCTTGATCAATGATGTTTAGGAGTTCCCTCTTCTTTGATCTAGGTTATATGTCTATCTTAAATGTTTTCAAACCTTGAAGGTGAAATCACTAGAAGTTAAAGAAGTTTCTTGCCTTCTATAGTTCACTAGATTGTCTATCCTAAATGCTTATTTGCTTGAGTTTAATCAAAGAGTTATTGGTTTGCCTTGTCTTATGATTACTTCTTTATGCTAAATAGTGTTCAAATCCCTTCTTGTTTAAAAGTATTTGACAAAGGATTTTTAACTACCCTTTGCCCTACTTTGCTCACAAACTTGATGTTCATTTCATCTCACACAAACCTTGAAAATCCATTTGACCATGTTATATTTTCCCTGTGATGTACTCTGATTCATTGTTGAACTTTCCATGACTTTTTATAGACTCCATAGCCCAATGACTTGAATATTTCTCATTCCATCTATTCTATTTGATCATCTACCCAACCCAAACAAACAAACAAACCATAAAATTAACAACTAGCCTAAAATCAAACCCTAAAAGCAAACAAGTTCATATCCTTTGCACAAAATAGAGAGAACCCTCTCTGTCCAGGAAGGCTAGGTCCTAGGACTCCAAAGACTGGTTTGATGTTACCAACTGCATTTGGTCTTTCCAATCTTCCAAATCATGGGATCCTAACACAGTACGTCTTGAACTCGCATCACCTGACTTGACTCCATCCTGAATGGCACAACACCTAATCCCCTGACCTCTTTTTGAATCTTGTTTCCCAACACCATCTGCAACTTCGAGTCCCACTCATAGAGTATACACATCCTATGACCCTGTCATATGATTCGACGCACCATTACCCACGTACCATGCAACCTCGTCGATGGTACCCCATGAGAAATGAGAGATCAAATCAAAGTCCTCATTCTCTAATATCCTAGAGAGACCATCTATCTCGACAGAAGTGGCGACACCTCCGACCTGCTTCCCTTTCTTCTTCTCATCATCTCCCTTATTTTTCATCGAACACTTCATTAAAAAATGACTCATCTCACCATAGTTGAAACACTTGATATTTCTCAAGTGATTTTGCTTGCCCTTCATTCTCACTGAAAATGCCACATCGTCATCTAAAGCCTTCTTGTTCGAATGAAGATCATCGTCTCGTAACTCTTGAATGAAGTCATACCACAACCTGTTCCACTTTGGAAACTTGTCCCTAGTAGCAATCCCCTTGATGAACGACTTCCATTCCAGAGTAAGCCCCTTCAACATAATCCTTACCATCTCAAAATCTGAAACAATCTCGCCGATGGTGGCAAGATCATCTCAAACCCAAGACCTCATCAAATACAAATTCACCCCTTCAGCTTGCATCATCTTGGTGGCCTTCAACTTATCTTGCAATACCAATACCTGGTTCTCATTCTTATTCTGGAACAAATTCTAAATAGCCTCCCACATCTCATGAGCAATGTTATTCCCGAACATATGAGGTATAAGGAGTCCTTCACATTGTCTAGGATGATCAACCCTGCCTCTGTATCCAACTCTTCATACACTTACAGACTCTTAGGGCTTGTTGGCTTCTTGATTGCTTTCTCGGCAAAGTCTCAGATCTTGTTCACCATCAGAACCAACTTGATATATTCTTTCCATGGACTATAGTTAGACAACCCTTCCAACATGTCATCATACCACATACTAACCTACAACTTCGACATTGTGTGAGCCCTTCAACAAAAATGTGACCCCCTCTTAAGTTGTACTTTGTCATGCACTCTGATTCACTGGTTCTTCAAAGTAGCTTTGATACCATGTTTTTCCACGATACTGGAATCTAGATTAGAATCTTAGAATCACTGACACTACCAATCCAAGTATCACAACAAACTACTTTGCATAGCTGAACAATATACAACAATAAATCTACCAGTGCACAAAAATAAAAACTTTTTACAAAACCCAACTTTTTTATATTAACAAACTTATAATACAGCAGTCTATGGCTCCTGTACCAGGGATAATGGCCATCATACATTCACTACTAGTACAAAATACAAGAACAAGATACATTGACCATTTAGCTACTGTTGTGCACCATCACAACTACTCGATCCTACCCTCAACACAATTGCAGGTCCTTTGCTTCCGTTCTATAGCCCCTGCCTCTATCAATGCACCAACTCCTTTAGGCAACTGAACAAATATTTCCATTCTTCCCTCTAGCTGATCATAAGTCCTTCTACAACCAACACATAGGGTCTTCACGCTCACTCGCTGCTCCTTCGTCCTTCAAGGCCACAACACTTTGAGTCTTCTTACCCATTGCGGCTCCTCAACTACTTAGGGACTTCTTCCCAGTATTGTATTCTTGTGCTACTCAAATGAAGACAATCATAAGGCAGGAGTGTTACCACCTATCATTTTTAAATGTCCTCCCACAATAAACTTGGGCTACAAATAGCTCCTTTAGATCTCTTTCTTTAATCCTTCATAGATCAATCAATGAGCTCATCAATTCTGCCACTCCTAGCAGACTTAGTGTCCTTCCTAATTATACACTCCATGGCCTCCAAACCTTCACCATTCCACATTGTTGTCAATATCCTTCTTGGCAATAGTACTAAGGCTACATTGAGCACCTACTTGTTTCCCTCCAACAACCACAAGATGCCCAATATCAATATGTCCAATTTGGACCTATCCTTCTAGCAACAACTCAAACACAATTACACATACCTTGGAGCATGTTCATATTGTTGTATGCTTTCATCCACTCGTTACAGTACCCAACAGACTTATTCAGCCCTCCAATTCTTCTCCAACAATCAACTAGATGTATGTGCCTTCCCTCCTTAATCTCTTGCTCCCATAGATTAGTGCCTGGGCTAATTTCCAACCCTGAAATAGGCCTCACAACACCCTTCTATGGCACTAAACAAGGCCCTACCCTCTTGTAATTAGCCCAAAAAACTTCATCATATAAACAAAGAGAAAGCAACTGCCAAACCCTGAACAAATGGAGTTGCCTTTAGTGCAACTTTTTGGAGTTTCTGATGCCGGAATCTGGTGGAAAATTTTGAGGCGAAATCTTGATTTGTGTTATTTAAACTAGTTTTTTTATTGTATATATGGATTCAACACCCTAAAAAACCCCTAGGGCACTTCGACTGTGCAGGGGTTACCCATCAATCTTGTGAGTTTAAATGAATTCCTACCGGATGTTAAATAAATTTGATCGGAAAATTACACCAGAAAAGTCTCCAAAAAGTCGCACTAAAGGCCACTCATGAAAAAATAGCCCAAATGTCTCCTCCTACTCGGCCTGCTCCACAGATTATTTCAATCCTCAAACAATTATGAAAGATGCTCCAACTAGCTCCCTTCTCCTTCGTTGAGGTATGCTACTAATCTGCAACCAAATCAAATGTAGTTGTCTTATGTTGTGTTTCTCATGGACGTGTTTTAAGCCTCAATGAGCTCCTTAATTGATATCATTCTCTATGGGCTTGTCGAACATATCGTGAGGGCTAATCTTCCCTATCCGACATGTTCTTCTCTTGTGCAAGCCCAACAATTACATAAATAACTTAATATCTCCAAAACTACTTGATATCTCTGGGTGTTTAAGGTGTCCCATTGCTCCTCTATTGTTCCCTATGTCCTCCAAGTGTCAAAACAATATAACTCCTTGTGGTTTCACTCCCACAAGCTTGGGTGGAAAGCCACCTTAGGTTCTAAGCCCAAAAATCACATTTTTGGTTCTCCTTCCTCCAAACCTTGAACCCTAGGGCTTGGAGTACCTCTCATGCTATTGATCTCAACATATCAAATTGTGGAATGACTGAAACAAATTGATTCAAGCTTTGAAAAAATCTAGCCTCTTTGAGGTCATCTAGGCTTCCCAAAGAGCAACAAGGCAATGCTAAAAAAACCATCATATACTAGATTTCCCAATGCTTAACACCAGGTGGACCCAACACAACATGGAATTGTACTCATAGGTTGAACAGAATGGCATGGCATATAGGTGGTAGTTATGCGGCAATAAAGTCAATGACATGGCCACAGAAGGACACACATTGTACCCAACTGATAGAACAAGTAGCATCCAAGTAGTGTCAAGTTGAACTGACATGGTATCGTATGGTCATGACATGTGGTGAGTAGATTTGGCCTTTTTGTGTGACACATTGTACCCAACTGATAGAACAAGTGGCATCCATGTAGTGTCAGGTTGGACTGACATGGTATCATATGGTCATGACATGTGGTGAGTAGATTTGGCCTTTTTGTGTGACCACGTGGACCTTTTCCAAGTGACACGTGGCAATGACATTGAGTGCTAGGAAATCTGATATCTGATAGCTTTCTTAAGCATTTCCCTGCTACTCTCCTAAAGGACCAAATGCCCTTGGAGAGCCCAAATTTTGTCGAAAATCGAATGAATCTAGTTCATCTAGTATCCAACTTGTTTTAGCCATTCCACAATTCGATGCATCCTGAAAGACGAGATGCTCAGATGCCTTTATGCATCCCCAAATTCCAACAGCACACAAATTATTCTCTTTTACTCTTCATATAATTTTTACACGTCTTCATGGCTATGAAATGATAATAAAACTCATTTGTGAATCCTCCTATTTCAACAAAATCCAATCACAAAAACTTGGAACATTTCTACACACAAATCAATCTGGCTAATCTATTATCTAGCTTGTTTCAATCATTCCACAGTCCAATACTTTGTTGTACCAAAATGACTAGTAATAGAAAATAGGTTTTATACCATCCCTTTCCTCCTAGTATGCATCCCCAGATTACCCACTTTTTTTTCCTCCTCATTCCTTGGAAGTTTGACCAAGTATCATACATCATTATAAAGTTATCTAACCAAGCACTTTGCATGTTCTTTTGATCAAAATAATTACAAGCAACATATCTACCAAGCTAAACTATCCAACAGATCTAGCTACATGACTTCAAGTCAAACATTTTCACCAAAGAATTAAATGTTTCCTCTTTTACTATGATTGGGGACTCTCTCTTAATCATTCACCATATGGTAAGAGGTACTTCCCTAAATACATTGTCCCCTATGTCCCCCAAGTGTCAAAACAATATAACTCCTTGCAGTTTCACTCCCACAAGCTTGGGTGGAAAGGCACCTTAGGTTCTAAGCCCACAAAGCACATTTGTGGTGCTCCTTCCTCCAAACCTTGAACCCTAGGGCTTGGAGTACCTCCCAAGCTACTAATATCAACACATCAAATTGTAGAATGATTGAAACAAGTTGGATACCAGATATGTCAAATTGATTCGAGCTTTGAAAAAATCTAGCCTCTTTGAGGTCATCTAGGCTTCCCAAAGAGCAACAAGGCAATGCTAAAAAAGTCGTCAGATACTAGATTCCCCAATGCTTAACACCAGGTAGACCCAAGACAACATGGAATTGTACTCACAGGTTGAAAAGAATGGCATGGCATTATTATGCGGATAAATCCTTCTTGCAGATAAGAACGATCTCCCTAGTATCCTAAGGATATCTAGAAACAAACAACCAAATGCAAACCATTTTCTCTAGATCATTTGTGATTCAAAATTATTAATAACAAAGTACGAGGACATGCCCCTACCTGAAGTCCAACGCTTGCCAAAATCTTCTATCCAGACGCTCCAAAAGAGGTCACTTCAGCATGTGAAACCTACAATCAAAGATAGATAAAAGGATTAAAAGCACCTGCAATATATAATAATTGAGAAAACACTAATCTATCTTAGTGATCAAGGAATCTAAGAATTGAAATACTCAAATAGATACATGAACAATTCAATGAGAAAATGGAATCCACTTGTATTAACTTGTATAATAAGAAGTAACCTTTCGCCTTGATGTCATATAGGTTCTTCTGGGGTCTAGAACAACCGTCCTCTCTCTGATTGACATGCCTTCTTCTCTCTGAACTAGCATGAAGTTATGGACATGAGTGTGTGATCATTCTCATATCAAAAATGGCTAGTATAGAGAGTATGCTCTCTTAAGAATTTCTTCAGCAATTACCACATATGTGTCTCTACCATTTACAAGCTACTCTTGAAACTGAAACATGGGCTCAATTTATAGGAAAATGGAGGTAGTTTTAGTTCCATGAAGAGGGGGATGGATTCCTATCATGAAGGAATTTGAGCTCCATATACCAAGGGATAAACTCCATGAGCGAAGGGATAAAGCTCATGAGTATAGGATAAAGGTCGAACTGAACGCTCTTCTAGAAGCTTCCAGTTGGGAGAATATTCGACCAACTGGGTTTCTAGAACTTACTTTTTCCTTTATTTGAGTGTTTACGGGGGTTCATAGGTTTTATAAGCAAAACATGCGGGATGTGCCGCAGGCTATAGAGCGAATATCTGCGGATTCACAGACAAGGGCTAGGAAAAAGTACGGAGTTAGACTTTTTAGGGTTTTAATGAGATTTTCTCCAATTCCAAGACTTGGTTTAGGAACATTAGGGTTTTTTACCTCTAAGGGAGCATAATATAAGTAGTGATGAACCTATATAGACAGTCAAATGTCATGGTGACAAAACAATGTGTAACGGGCATATAGGTGGTAGTGATGTGACAATAAAGTCAATGACATGGCAACAGAAGGACAAGACACATGGTACCCAACTAATAGAACAAGTGGCATCCATGTAGTTTCAAGTTGGACTGACATGGTATCGTATGGTCATGGCATGTGGTGAGTAGAATTGGCCTTTTTGTGTGACCACGTGGACCTTTTCCAAGTGACGCGTGGCAATTACATTGTGTTGCATGCACTTGGTGTTGAGTGCTAGGAAATCTGATATCTGATAGCTTTCTTAAGCATTTCCCTGTTACTCTCCTAAAGGTCAAAATGCCCTTAGAGAGCCCAAATTTTGTTGAAAATCGAATGAATCTAGTTCATCTAGTGTCCAACTTGTTTCAGCCATTTCATAGTTTGATGCATCCCGAAAGATCATATGCTCAGATGTGTGAGTGCATCCCCAAATTTCAACAACACGCAAATTATTCTCTTTATTCTCTTTCGCTCTTCATATAATTTTTGCACGTCTTTATGGCTCTGAAATGAAAATAAAATTCATTTGTGAATTCTCCTATTTCAACAAACTCCAATCACAAAAACTTCGAACACTGCTACACACAAATTAATCTCGCTAATCTACTATCTAGCTTGTTTCAATCATTCCACATTCCGATGTTTTGTTGTACCAAAAATACTAGTAATAGAAAATAGGGTTTATACCATCCCTTGCCTCCTAGTATGGATCCCCGAATTACCCACTTTTTTTCCTCCTCATTCCTTGGAAGTTTGACCAAGTATCATACATCATTAGAAAGTTATCTAACCAAGCACTTTACATGATCTTTTGATCAAAATAAATACAAGCAACGTGTCTTAAACTATCCAACAGATCTAGCTATATGACTTCAAGTCAAACATTTTCACCAGAGAATTAAATGTTTCCTCTTTTACTATGATTGGGGACTCTCTCTTAATCATTCACCGTATGGTAAGAGGTAATTCCCTAAAGATGAGCTCTCATATAAAAAAATTTAACAAAGAAAAAATGTCTTTCATTATATAAACAAAAGAATTTACATAATCTTACATTTTGTTCCCCTTATTCCAAAGAACTATAAACAAGCCTAACACAACAAATGATCATCATAGTGATTACAACGATAATAAGCAAAACAAAAATCTAGCAATGCACAAAAAGCCAATAAAATCAAACAAATCATACATCTTTACAAAAAGGTGGAACAAAAAGACTGGCACAAGCTCATAAAGAACTTATTAAACCATATCAAAAGCATTGCAAAAAATATGCCTTCAATAAGCTTTGTACATGTCTTAAGGGATAAAAATAAAGAAGTGGATCATAGGGCTTGTTATCACTCTACCGGATCTTTGAGGCTGAGAAGAGTCCAACAAAGGTAACTACAAACCAAGCTTAGCCAAGTATCTAACCCTACTAGACAGGAGAGGGCTCTCTCCAAGGGATCTCAGCCAAGAGGGTTGGATCAAATTAGGTAAAGTAGCACAGGGGTTTTTATTGGTTGATTTGGGTGTTGGATGAGTGAATTACATCAAAGAGGTAACTAGGTCACTGCAAATAAAATCAGAATTGCAGACATCTAATGGGGCAAGGTAAGTAAGCACTCTAACACTTTAGGGTTTCAGGGTGAGATGGGTAATAATGTTGAGGTGCTAAAAAGAGCATGACAGTGCATGCATTCCTTTTAAACTGAAGAAATTGAACAAATTATGGTGATTCTCCCAAAACATAGCATAAAAGATGTATTATGTCTATCAAACTTAAGAAATCAACATATCATAGAGCTGAAATGAACATGAAAAGTACAAAACATTCTGAAACTGAAGAAGAAACTATGCCAAATTATAGTACTACATGAATCCCAAAAGAATAGCTGCAACTCATCCAATATATTCCTCCCAAAATTTGAATACACTAGTGTCTTTGATCAATACAACAGCATCCAACTTTCTCTAATGAGTCAAGAGATGAAATATATAGGCAAGAAACAACTTCTCCCAACCTCAGGGGTCAAATCCTTGAGTTGAGGAGCCAATCCACAAAATTTTAAACTGCAAACCTAGAGTGTAGGGAGGTCAAATTGACTCATTCCTAACCTTAGTGAAACTGATTCATTCATCCTCTCAAAGAGTTTTACCTAATGTATTTACCCCTAGGTAACTCATAAACATCATTATTACGTTTACATCCATGAATTACATAATTAAAAACTCATAAATTCTATCAACAATTGAGAAAAATTCAAAAAATGGAAAATATCAGGCAACTGGCAAAAGCACAACACCTGAAGCAAAAGCGCAGCGCCAACTTCAAGGTGAATTTTGGAGGCTTTACTGAAGTCCAAATTGAGCTCATGATAGCTCATTGGAAAGTTGCTCCAGTCTAGTTTCCAAAAATTCCCTTAAGTTCTGAAAATGATGAAGTTAAGGCCAAGAGGCGGTCAACGCGGCGCACAGAGCGAAATGCAGTGCCTGAAGCAAAAAAGCAGTGCCAACTTCAAGGTGAATTTTGGAGGCCTTCTTGAAGTCAAAATTCAACTCATGATAGTTCATTGGAAATATATCTCTGTATTATACACAATGGACCTATCAAGCACTGAAAATGATCAGGTATAGCCCCTCAAAAATCAATTCTCCCAAGACTGGTCAAAAAGTGCATAATGGGGGGGAAAAAGTGCAGCGTGCTCTTGCAAGTCACTTTTGGAGGCCTTCCTTAACTCCAAATTGAGCTCATGATATCTCATTGGAAAGCTCTCGATTTCTAGTTATTATTTGACTCATCAAAAAAGTAATTTGGACATTCTATCAGGGAGAAAAATTGATTTTCCCAAGACTACTCCAGAAGTGCTGCAACTCTCTTGTAGCAACTATATTTTTGGCATTCCTCCAAAATCATAACACCTGTATAAAAACTGAAGGAGTTTTTTCTTCCTTGGCATATGATTAACAAAAACCTCTTTCATTTTTGTGAAAATTCATCTCCATTTGGTCAGACACATACTTTGAATCAAAATTGGCCCTATGTGTGGCAAATGATTTGTCCCTTGGAATGACTTGTTGAAAAATAATGGAGACATAATGTTTATGAGATGGAATGGCCTCATACTTGCTGATATGACCTCCCTTATGCCTCCTCTACTCAGATTTCTCTGATTCCGTAGCAAACCCTAGCTCAATGGGAGAGGAAATTAAGGTTTAGTGTAGGCAAAACAGGGGATTTGAGCAATTTATAAGAATGAAGAGAAATAAATGGAATAGGGGGCTTCTAAATTCTTAGGAAAATTTTTGGAGGTAGGGAGGGACGTTAAGAAGTAGGGGAAAGTGGAATTTCAAGGATTGAGTGAGGGGAAGGGGTCCAAAAGGGAAAAACACAAGCATAGTCTAGGAAAGTGTCAAATTGTAGCAATAGGTTAGGGTTTGTGGGAAAATGGTGATTTTGGGGGATAGGAGTGATAGGAAGTGTTTAGGAAGATATGTTAAGGATAGGGGAAGGTGTAAGAGCATCAGGATACAAGTCTTGTTGATGATTTAACCATGGAAGTCATGAAACCAAGAAAAATGCCCTCAAAACCCTAGGAGAGGGAAATGAGCTTTCCAAACACAACTAAGAGACCACAAAATCACTTGGAAATGATAGTTTGGAACCTGAAATTGTTGAAGACCTTTGATTATTACTACTCCTTCAAAGGATGAATTTGATGGTGAAATGACCAATTTTCATGATTTTGACCCTATGACCTAATGATGGCACAACATGGAAGAATGAGTTGAATGATGACCATGATGACTATGGGACTATTTCAACAATGAATGGCCTAACCATGATGATGTCCATTGACCATGGAGGTGAAAGGAGTAGTAATGATCTCAATATCCTAATCAGTGACCAATTTTTTGCATGACCAGGTGGAATGATAAAAAAATTCAGAATGGAACCCTAATATGATGTGAAAAGAGATATTTTTATCATTGGTGGTAGGATGCAAAAAATAATGCTAACATTGGCTCCAAGTAGGGAAGGTAGCTCTTTGGAGGTGCCAAGAACACCATAGACCAAGTGCCTATCCATTGGGCATGGAATCAAAAGCTAATAACCAAACTGAACACTGAAAACTTGACTCAATAAAATGACTCAAGACTAACTCATAACTCGCTGATAACTAACTCAAAAAATATGCTCATAATTGAGCTTATTCAACAAAACCTACTCTAACTAATCCATTCATCACCTGATCAAGTGAAATGGAACAGCCAATGCAACCATGTAAGCATTCTGACTGCTAGTTGAATTCTCTATAAGTGCTTGCTTATGAGCAAGAAGAGAGAACTACTGAAAGGAAACTCCCATGAAAACATGTAATCAGATTGAATCTTAATGAAACTACAAAGCATGAGCCCACCAGCTGACTTCAAGAATATTGCAAAAGGATATTCATAGGAATACATACTAATTTCCAGCCCATCTAATACATTACTACTATATTCTAGGTAGTCTTCATGACATGAATATGAACTTTCATCTTTACCCTTACTTTCATGATATGACTACAAATGTTCAGAGAGCTTTGTAATGAGACTCCTGTTGAAAATGACAAAGAAACCGGTTGTCAAATCAAGTTTCGATCAACACTCTTTTCAAGCTCACAGTTAGCTAATGGAGGATTTTTACTGCAGATATCATCCAACACATCAGCTATAGGGTCATGAAAAACTTGAAAAGACTACTTCAACCTATTTTCCATTGGTTTTAATGAGACTGCATGACTTTCTACAAGCTGCTCATCCTTTGCTTTAGAGACATTATGAAATTTTTCCTTTAAAAACTAAAATGTTTCAAAACATAATGGTACAGAATCATCTCGCGTTATTTGATCATATGTTTCAACTTCCAAGCCTTCATTTGCAACTTGAAATTCAATGGAACTCGGTGACTGCAAATCTATATCAAGCACTGAAAATGATCAAGTATTGCCCCTCAAAAATCAATTCTCCCAAGATTGGTCAAAAAGTGCAGAATAGCGATGCAAAAAATGCAGCGTGCTCTTGCAGACCACTTTTGGAGGCATTCCTGAACTCCAAATTGAACTCATGATAGCTCATTGGAAAACTATGGATGTCTAGTTATCATTTGACTCGTCAAGCAAGTCATTTGGGCATTCCATCAGGGAGAAAAGTTGAATTTCCCAAGACTACTCCAAAAGTGCAGCAACTCTCTTGTAGCAACTATATTTCTAGCATTCCTCCAAAACCATAACACCTATATAAAAACTGAAAGAGGTTTTTCTTCCTTAGTGTAACAAAAACCTCTTTCATTTTTGTGAAATTCATCTCCATTTGGTCAAAAACATACTTTAAAGCAAAATTGGCCCTATGTGTGGCAAATGATTTGTCCCTTGGAATGACTTGTTGAAAAATAATGGAGACCTGGAATGGCCTCATACTTGCTAATATGACCTCCCTTATGCCTCCTCTGCTCAGATGTCTCTGATTCCATTGCAATCCCTAGTTCAATTGGAGAGCAAATTAGGGTTTAGTGTAGGCAAAATAGGGGATTTGGGCAATTTATAAGAATGAGGAGAAATAAATGAGATAGGGGGCTTCTAAATTCTTAGGAAAATTTTTGGAAGTAGGGAGGGATGTTAGGAAGTAGGGGAAAGTGGAATTTCAAGGATTGAGTGAAGGGAAGGGGTCCAAAAGGGAAAAACACGGGCCTCGTCTAGAAAAGTGTCAAATTGTAGCAATGGGATAGGGTTTGTGGAAAAATGATGATTTTGAGGAACAGGAGTGATGGGAAGTGTTTAGGAAGGTATTTTAAGGATAAGGAAGGTGTAAGAGCATCAGGATGCAAGTCTTGTTGATGATTTAACCATGGAAGACATGAAACCAAGAAAAATGCCCTCAAAATCCAAGGAGAGAGAAATGAGCTTTCCAAGCACAACTGGGAGACAAATATGGTAAACACAAAACCACTTACTTGGAAATGATAGTTTGAAACCTAGAATTGTTGAAAACCTGACTATTACTACTCCAAAGGATGAATTTTATGGTGAAATGACCAATTTTCTTGATTTTGACCCGATGACCTAATGATGGCACAACATGGAAGAATGAGTTGAATGATAACCATGATGACTATGGGACTCTTTCAACAATGAATGAAATGACCATGCTGATGTCCATTGACCATGGAGGTGAAAGGAGTAGTAATGATCTCAATATTCTAATCAATGACCAAATTTTTGCATGACCTAGTGGAATGATAAAAAAAATTCAGAATGGAACCCTAATATGATGTGAAAAGAGATATTTTGATCAGTGGGGGCAAGATGTAAAAATTGACACCAAAAACTGACACTAGCAAGGCTAATGAGGGGTAGGGGTTCACTCTATAAATTAGTGAGCTAAGAGTGACTAGCCAACTCATGGCTTCTTTCATCCCGTAAGACTTTTGACCAACTCCTTTCCAATATACCAAAAAGAAAAAGGGGGGGGGCGGAATCTTTAGACATGGCACCCACTAAGAGAAGTTTGGTTGCATGCAATATCAACGTCTCTTGGATAATATCAAACTCCCATCATGGTAGCCATAATATAGCATTCCACAATACAAGAGACATATATTACAAATTTTGTTTTTAGATGGATTGTTTTTGGAAGGCTTTACTTCCAAAGAGCCAAGTTTCGATAAAGTCCACTACATTCCTCTTCAATACATTCCTCTTCAATAAATATAGAGTCCATTATATCCCTCTTCAATAAATATTTTGATACAATAAGAAATCTATGAATTGTAACTCCTAATGTAGAGTTTTTATCCATACATATTTTACTTTAATACAAATACTTTCATTATTATTGAAACCAAAACAAAAAATTATTGTGTTAAGCATTACAAGTCCTAACAGAAGTTTATTACGAAAGTTCATTACTTTAATACAAATATTATCATTATTGTTATGTAAATATAAGAAATAAAATAAAATATAAATTAGTGTGTTAAAGCATTATAAGTCATAATGGAAGTTCGTTGGCATAATTAATATTAGTGACAATATATAAATGCTACCCATATGTCGCATATGTAACCACCAAGTACGTGAAGAATATTATTCATGTTTGGTAATAAATTATAAATAAAGCAATGGTGGTATGTTAAATATGAAAATTTTAACCCAACTGATACAAAATAACTAAAGTGATATATTGTTGTGTCCTATGGCAAGTTACCTGCTCCGTGGCACCTAGTGGAAGCTTTATGTTTCTAGGACTTTGTCTCCACGTGAGTGGTTTACAAGATCTTTGTATGTCAGAAAAGTTAATTGCAAGTACAGTGGCCTCATGGCACGCTCTGCTTTTGGTACGAAAAGGCAGCCCAGAGTTCAAGCAATCAGGGTAACAGAGCTAAGGGGTCACCGAGCAATGCCCAACTTGAGGTTGGAAATCAGTTGCCAATATAATTAATGAAACAACAACCCCATACAATGTAGGCACATCAGCCCAAGTCTATAAGTTGATCGAGGAATGGGAAGAAGAGTTGATAAGAAAGTTGGGATTATGGATATTTACATGTAAAACTGGCAGACCCTGGTCCCTGATCTTGGTCATACCTGTGGCAAGACCATTCAATTTAAGCAAACCCTTCACTTGTATTAGTTGATGAAGAGCCTTTTAGCTAATGCAAGACCACTCAATTTAAGCAAACCCTTCACCTGTATTAGCTGATGAAGAGCCTCCTAGCTAATGCATTCGAACAAATCCCAACTAGGGTGAACATGATCGTGGCCATGACCACCAATGTATTTCCAGATTATAGCAAAGAATTTCAAAAAAATCAGTTTTAGTGACAAAAGCATAATGGGCAGCTAAGCTGAATTGAAGGACACATCCCTTGCATTCCCTAAACTGAGCTTCCCAACTCCAGTGTGAATGACCCTACTCATGTTGAGTCTGAGGGAGAGGAGTAGCTTGGTGTCAGTCCCTTTTTTTATCTTCATTTTGCATGTAGCAATTTCATAATGTTAAGTGCGTCTATGGTTGTAGTAATGTTTTTAGCTATTTAGATTCTAGGCAATTCCAAGACAGTCAGACTTATCTGGGATGGATTATTACACTTGTTATTTTTTTTTACTAGATGACTTATCACGTTGTTAAATGGCCAACAAATTTAGCTTCCCTTTGCGCAAGTTGAGGCCACCTAACATCAAGGATATGTGAATGACCCTGCTCTTATCGAGTCTAAGGGAGAGGAGTAGCTTAGTGTCAAGGATGTAACTTGTCCAATTTTGATATTAATGAAACAAAAAAGGTCCTACCAAGCTTACAAAAAAACAACTAAGGTAATCTATTGTAATACGACCTTCTAGATCTACTAAACATTATGCGCCAAACATGAATATATGCACTAACAACTCTACGCAAAATGCATAAAATAGATTAATACAACAATGCGTATCAAATAAATTAACAACCAAGGAGTTAGCAATAAGTATACAATATACTAGCACACCCATATAAATTAATATAAATTAACTAGCTAATTAATGTTGTCATAATAACATTTACAAGTCATTTAATTTAGGAGCTATTTAATTGTATAATATTTAAAATTAAAAACACTAGAATAAGTGTAGGTCACAAACACACCACATTAATTTTAAAATGGAAAAACAATTTGGAAACAATGATTAAAGTGTAGGTCATAAACACCACATTAATTTTGAAATGGAAAACAATTTGGTAACAATTATTTCCCATATGATTATGTATATAACAAAGAAAATTCTCATATTCATATATTTTTATTTTTTAAATAATAAAAATTTTGAAACCCTATTCCAAATAAGGCACACTTAATATTCGTTTTGCTTAATTATTAGACTTTTTATTTTGTTTATTTAACATTCAAGGTTTTATTCACTTAGTAGACTTTTTATTTATGTAAAGTGTTTTTTCAAATAAAATAAAATAAAATAGAAAGGAAAGTGTTTTTAAATGAAATATAAGTTAAAATAAAAAGTGGGTGTAGATTTTATTTGTGGGAAAGTGTCATTTAAATAAAAATAAAATGAAATTAAAAATATTAGTGATCAAGATGGATATGGAAAATTCCTCATCCAAATCTTATAATGAAAAATAATTTTATTATAAGTTTGAATCAATTATTGGAATGAATATTCATTGGTGATCAAAAAATGAAATAAAAAGTGGACGAAGATATTATTTATTAGAATATTTATTAGTGATCAAGATGGATATAGAATATTCCTCATCCAAATCTTATAATGAAAAATAATTTTACCATTTGAATCAATAATTGGAATGAATATTAAATAATTTTACCATTTGAATCAATAATTGGAATGAATATTTAGATCAAATATTTATTGGTGATCAAAATGGATATGGAATATTCCCCATCCAAAATTTATAATGAAAACTAATTTTACCACAAGTTTGAATCAATAATTGGAGCAAATGGCCAAAAGGATTCAAGAAGGTGAAACCACCTTGATGGTTAATAGTGTAAGACAGTTCCATAAGACAAATTTTATAATGAAAACTAATTTTACCACAAGTTTGAATAAATAATTGGAGCGAATGGCCATTAGAGCAAATGGCCTAAAGGATTCAAGAAGGTGAAACCACCTTGATGGTTAATCGTGTAAGACAGTTCCATAAGACAAGTTACATGATTACTTATTTGATGAAAAGGGGATTGGGAGAAATTGAACTTGGAAAGAAAAAGAGCAACAATAGATTAGGCAAGCTTACTTTGGGCTTAAAGAAGTAATATATCTAATTAATATTAAAGAATAGATGACAAGAACCATTAATTCTATGAAGATATTTTATTCGATGAAAAGAAATCCACAAAGAAAGAATTTGAACTTGGAAAGAAGAGCAACAATCAAAGGAAGTATTTGAACTTGGAAAGAAGAGAAACAACAATAAATCATAGTTTTAAAAACCGGAACCAGTGACCAAACCGATGGACCTCATGAACCGGGTTTCTAACCGGAACCGGTCTAACCGGGAGCGGTCAGATCTCAATGAACCGGTTTAAAAAAAATACATTAAATAATTATTTTTTTAATAAAAAAAAAAAAACTATTTTTAAGATTTGCAACCATGATTCCAAGCCAATAGAGACAAAATATCCAAAGTTTGCTCATTTATATACCATGCAAAGGTGAATATATCAAAATGGCACCGAGTGCAATACATATCATCGAAAAATACATAAGAAATGAGGATCCAAATGGCCCATAAAGTCCAAAAACAATGCTACAAGCTATGAGGCCATTGGCCTAATACAAGGCTACATATTAGTGATCAACAACATAATCACTCCTCATCATGATCAAAATTATCACCACTACTAGACAAGAAGGGATCATCAACATGAGCTACATAAATAATATGGCTCAAAGTTTGAGGACTCCTAAAACTCCTCTACAACTTTAGTAGTAGTAGCAGTAGCAAAAATAAACATCAAAACTACAAATCACTGAGCAACATGGTCTCTCATGAAACTCATCATTGATTCATTGCTACTAGAAACGGGATCATCAACAAGAGATACATAAACATCATCTAGCTCAAAGTCTTCAGACTTGGATTGCTCAACCTTATAACATGATAGAAATTGAAAAAGTTTAACATGCCTAACCAATGATTTTGGTTTGAGTGAAGAGTTCATCTCCTCAACCTTAAAATACAGCAGAAAAAGATTAGCATGCCTAACCAGTTGTTTTCCTTTGATTGAAGGGTACATCAAGGTTCTTAAAGGACTTCATGCTCTTGATCAAATGCCAATATCATTCCCTTACACATGATAGAATCAAATGGAAACATTGCAAATTCCCAAACCATGAAACCCTGAAAACCATTAAGTCTGCGGAATTTTGAGTGAAACCTAAAATTCTAGTTTCTCCATATGAAATCTAATGAGGTCGAAACCACTCTTAAACATCCTGAGTCATTTTATGGTAATGTTAAAAATTTAAGTAAAAGGATGAAAATGAAAAATAAAGGAAATGTCACTTTTACTTTAAGAATTTAACATTACCATGAAATGTCAATGCTTCCCTTACCTCCACATCAGCCCTAAAACCCATTTCTGGCCATGCGTGGGTCCACATAGGGAAAGAGTAGCTAAATGAAACCCCCCCCCTTATAAACAAATCAGCCCTAAACCTTAACTGTGGCCGTGTGTGGGTCCACGTAGGAGGTTAGCACCTAACCGGCCAGTTAGGAACGAAACCGGCCGATTTATGCATAAATCGGTTGGTTAGGTCCGGTTTTTTTCCAAAAACAGGGGAAATGCCCTAGCTAGCCGAGTTGCTTGGCCGGTTTCGACCGCTGGGCCATCTGACCGACCGGTTTGGCCGGTTACCAGTTCAAACCGGCCAGTTTTTAAAACTATGCAATAAATTAAACTTCGAAGAGATAAGATTAAATATTAGATGACAAAAAGTCATTGATTTTGTCTTCAAATGAGAAAGGAAAACGATATGCCATGAACCCAAGAGAGTTGCATAAGAAAAGATACTTTATTTGATGAAAAGGGGGTCCAAACAAAGAGAGAATTTGAACTTGAAAGGAAAAAAATCCCATACCAAAACCATCTAAAACAATGCAAGTTAGTACGAATGCCTCAAAACCTTCGTTGAGAATTATATACCAACATTTCTTTTGTAATCTCCTAAGCAACAATAAAACACCCTTCAAATGATGTTTCAAAATAAATAAAATAAAATAAACACCCCCGTACACAATGTGGACAATGTGATCAGTTGCTATATGATTCTCACCAATTTAACAATGATTCGAATCAACTGTGTATCAGCTTTGAATCCAGAGAATTGTAATACCTTCAAAATAATGCTAGAGAGGCTCTTCAAGGAGGAAATCCCATCTCATGGCCTTCATAGTCACAGATTAACACATTTAATTCAAAGCGCACTTGCTGAGTGCAAAAGAGCAAAAATTAAGAAGTCGGAAGCAAATTGCTTTCCGGTTAATGTTTGGTTTGACGAGGAATGCAAAAAGGCAAGGAGAAGGTGGAAGGAATCAGACACGGATAACGTAAAGCTCAAAGCTTACAAGCAGTTAGTAAAAAAGAGAAAAGCTGATTTTATGGTCTCAAGGAGAGAAGAACTAATCTTCCTCGGGAAAAATAACCCCAAATTATTTTGGAAGGAGCTCCAATCGAAAAAGGTGCAAACTGAAAACAACATTACAACTTCTAAATGGTTTGACTATGCAAGACAAATTTATGAGCAGGATCCCAAGGTTGACCCTCCTCCTTTGGTCAACACAGACATAAAACTCTTCACGGTGCAAGAAGTAGAGATGGGTATCAAGAAGTTGGGCGCTGGAAAAGCAAAAGACTTAGATGAACTCCAAGCAGAGTATCTAAAGTGGGGCTTAAAATTTCTTTCACCTCACATCACAAAAAATTTCAACAACATCTTACAGCAGGGGTCCCCCACAGATTGGACAACTAGTATGGCGATACCTCTTTTCAAGAGTGGTGACATCAATAATCCCTCTAATTATAGAACCATAATGATAAACCCCTTGTTTGCAAAGTTATTTGGAAGCATGTTGGAAAAGAAAATCAGCAAGTTGGCAGAAGAAAGAGATAAGCGTGCTAAAGGGCAAGCAGGTTTTAGACCTAAACATTCCACAGTCGATCATTGTATAACTTTAAGGCACATCATTGAAAAAGGTTGGAAAAAAAAGGAAGAAGTTTTTTGTTGCTTTGTTGATTTCAGAAAAGCCTTTGACACGGTTCCTAGGGATAAGCTTTAGGGTAGAATGGAGGAACTCGAGGTTCCCAAGCATTTGAGAGCAGCTGTGCATAGGTTGTATGAAGAGGTGAAAGTCCAAATCAGAACTTCAGCTGGCATTTCTGAAAGTTTTAGAAGCGATATCGGGGTCAAGCAAGGTTGCCCATTGTCTCCTACCCTTTTTGGGTTATATATTGACAAGCTTGAAGAGTGGTTAAATTCGCAAGGGGGTGACGGTATCCATTTGGGCAAGTTCGTTATCAGGCTTCTTTTGTACGCAGATGACCTTATATTGATTGCTAATTCGGCTCTTGGTTTGCAAAAGCATTTACATTCCCTTGAGCATTTTTGTAAAAGGGTTGGGATGCAAGTCAATATTAGCAAAACGAAAGTAGTGGTTTTCTCTAACAAAAGAAAGCATAACCAACATAAGTTCTATTTTGAAGGCAACATTCTGGAAGAAGTTGCAGAGTACAAATACCTCGGAATTGACTTCAACAGAAATTTAAGTTGGGATGGTTGTAAAAAGAAAAGAACTTTAGGGGGTTGGAAAGCATTTTATGCTCTTCAAAACAGGTGTAGAGAGGCAGAGCTGTGGGACTGGAAAACCACCCTAACTCTTTTTGGGTTGTTAGTGATTCCGGTGATTCTCTATGGTTGTGAACTATGGGCCAGCAGCACAACCAAGCTGCAGTGGAATCAAATTGAGAAAATTCAGAAACGTTTGATTACAAACAAATTCAAAATTAAAAGTGCAGTTCCTTATGCTATCCTGTTAAGTGAAACAGGGGCTGCTCCTATTGAAGCAATTGCTATGGTGCGAGTCATAAGGTATCTGAAAAAAAATTGAGCAAATGGAAGAGGATAGATGGCCTAAGGTTGTGTTTAGTGACAGATTGTGCAAAAGACAGAAGACTTGGATGCGGCAAAATAACAAATGGTTTAGTAAATGGGGTATTTGCTTGAGCATGTGTCCTACAAACAGTAAAGAGATAAAAGCTTTTGTTATGGGTAAATTCCACAAACATACTTGGAAGAAAGAGCTAGAGAGAAAGAAGAAGTACTACATAGAAGAGTTTAACCCCACGCATAACCATCAACAAAAGGCGTACATAGGGGCTAATATTTCTTGGAGATCTAAAATTCTTATTGCTCAATTAAGGACTAATTCTCATCAACTCCGTTGTGAAACAGGGCGCTGGAAAAGGCCAAAAGAAATGTGAGAAGAAAGAGTATGTATTTTTTGATCCTCCGGAAAAGTGGAAACAGAAAAACATTTCATTCTAGAATGTGAGGCCTTCAAGGACACCAGAGAAAACTATGCAGGTATTCTGGCAGCTAATTCTTGGGATAATCTATTTAGCGAAGAGTTTGTCGATAAGCTGGGAGTGCTCATTGTAAAACTTCATAGGAAAAGGGCCGAATACAAGAGTCAGATAGAGAAGCAATCTGTCCCATAGGCTATTTTTAGCCTCGTG
Source organism: Pinus albicaulis (assembly GCA_034641835.2). NCBI lineage: Eukaryota > Viridiplantae > Streptophyta > Pinopsida > Pinales > Pinaceae > Pinus > Pinus albicaulis. Next base: position 1,864,132,026 of record CM076575.1, on the reverse strand, counting down.
GACATTAAAAATTCTTTCTTTCTTTCTTTCTTTCTTCTTAATTCATTGTTTCACCACAAACGACAGCAAATCCCGTAATTGCTTGGTCGCTGGGATATTTAATTAAAGCTATTATGGTCTAATTGATTTTTGAATCTCCTCACATCCCAGGATGAGGAGACAATAATTTTGGTTGCGCTCTTTATTAAATTTGTTAACTTTGAATATTACCCATTTTTGACACTTATTTTAGGCCTTGCCTCCTTTATTTTTTGAACTTTTTTCGCTCTTTAATTATATCTAGTTCGGCTATGTTATCTAGTTTTGGCTAAAAATGGTAATGAAACCTAAAATATGTTCAATTATCATAAAAAGTGTCATTTTATCTAAATTCAAGTATTCTTTGATCTAGTTGTGTCTTTATTGCATTACTACTATAACTAGTCCAGAACTCGTGCGCAGATTTGCTGGATTCGAATAGTTCCACAAATCTGGCAGACAGCGCATGCAGCCGAAATTCCTGCAGACGTTTCGAATTTCCTGCAGATACACCGATTTCCTACAACCATCTCAATTACTTGCAGCAAGATCGATGGTTGACCATGTTCCACTCATCTCCAAATCAAGTAAAGACATGGCTTTTCAAAGGAATTTGTTGCATATGGTAGTTGTCCTATTCACTATTCCAAATCCTCTTTTGCATCCACCCAGACTTCCAGATCTTCTCCCATGCCCACATGGAGAAACAGCGTCAGCCACGCATCAAAAATCGTCTAATCCATGCTTCCAATCATGGATTACACTGAATAGAAGTTTACTTTGTCGATTTGTATCTGTATCATTGATTGTAGGCTTAGATCACTGATCTACTTTGTTCAAGCCAAAAATGGGCTTTGAGAAATGTATAAATCCCAAACTCTTGATTATGTTATCACTAGTCTAATTGATTCTTGAATCTCGTCACGTCCCAGGATGAAGGCAGAGGAAGAAATCGACTGAAGGCAGAGGAAGAAATCGACTGGGGACAATAACTTTGGTTGCGCTCTTTATCAAATCTGTTAAGTCTGAACTTTACCCATTTTTGACACCTATCCTAGGCCTTACCTCGCCTATTTTTGAACCCTTATTACCTAGTTCGGCGATGTTATCTAGTTTTGGCTAAAAATGGTACATAAGCCTAAGGTATGTTAAATTATCATAAGAAGTGCCATTTTATCTAAATTCGAGTTTTCTTTGATCTAGTTGTGTCTTTGTTCCATTACTACTCTAACTAGTCCAGAGCTTGTGCGTAGATTTGCTAGATTCGAACAATTCCACAAATCTTGCAGACAGCTCATGCGACCGAAATTCCTGCAGACTTTTTGGATTTCTAGCAAATACACCAATTTCTTGCAGCCGTCTCAATTACCTGCAACAAGATCGATGGTTGACCATGTTCCACTCATCTCCAAATCGAGTAAAGACTTGTGTTTTGAAAGGAATTTGTTGCATATGAAAGTTGTCCTATTCACTATTCCAAATCCTCTTTTGCCACCACCCAAACGTCCAAATCTTCTCCCATGCCCACATGGAGAAACAACTTCAGCTGCACAACAGAAATCGTCTAATCCACGCTTCCAATCATGGATTAGACTGGACAAAAGTAACTTTGTCAATTTGTATCTGTATCATTGACTGTAGGGTTAGATTAGTGATCTACTTTGTTCAAGCCAAATATGGGCTTTGAGAAATATGGGCTTATGTTATCACTCGTCTAATTGATTCTTGAATCTCCTCACATCCCAAGATGAAAGCACAAGAAAAGATCGACTAGGGACAATAACTTTGGTTGCGCTCTTTATAAAATTTGAACTTTATCCATTTTTGACACCTATATTTTCCACTCCATCTCCAAATCAAGTAAAGACATGGCTTTTCAAAGGAATTTGTTGCATATGGTAGTTGTCCTATTCACTATTCCAAATCCTCTTTTGCATCCACCCAGACTTCCAGATCTTCTCCCATGCCCACATGGAGAAACAGCGTCAGCCACGCATCAAAAATCGTCTAATCCATGCTTCCAATCATGGATTACACTGAATAGAAGTTTACTTTGTCGATTTGTATCTGTATCATTGATTGTAGGCTTAGATCACTGATCTACTTTGTTCAAGCCAAAAATGGGCTTTGAGAAATGTATAAATCCCAAACTCTTGATTATGTTATCACTAGTCTAATTGATTCTTGAATCTCGTCACGTCCCAGGATGAAGGCAGAGGAAGAAATCGACTGAAGGCAGAGGAAGAAATCGACTGGGGACAATAACTTTGGTTGCGCTCTTTATCAAATCTGTTAAGTCTGAACTTTACCCATTTTTGACACCTATCCTAGGCCTTACCTCGCCTATTTTTGAACCCTTATTACCTAGTTCGGCGATGTTATCTAGTTTTGGCTAAAAATGGTACATAAGCCTAAGGTATGTTAAATTATCATAAGAAGTGCCATTTTATCTAAATTCGAGTTTTCTTTGATCTAGTTGTGTCTTTGTTCCATTACTACTCTAACTAGTCCAGAGCTTGTGCGTAGATTTGCTAGATTCGAACAATTCCACAAATCTTGCAGACAGCTCATGCGACCGAAATTCCTGCAGACTTTTTGGATTTCTAGCAAATACACCAATTTCTTGCAGCCGTCTCAATTACCTGCAACAAGATCGATGGTTGACCATGTTCCACTCATCTCCAAATCGAGTAAAGACTTGTGTTTTGAAAGGAATTTGTTGCATATGAAAGTTGTCCTATTCACTATTCCAAATCCTCTTTTGCCACCACCCAAACGTCCAAATCTTCTCCCATGCCCACATGGAGAAACAACTTCAGCTGCACAACAGAAATCGTCTAATCCACGCTTCCAATCATGGATTAGACTGGACAAAAGTAACTTTGTCAATTTTTATCTAAATTCTAGTATTCTTTGATCTAGTTGTCTTTATTGCATTACTACTCTAACTAGTTCAAAACTTGTGCCCAAATTTGCTAAATTTGGGCAATTCCACAAATCTTGCAGACAACTCATGCAGCCGAGACTAGTGCGCAGATTTACTAGATTCAAACTGTTCCGCAAATCTTGCAAACTAAAATTCCTACAGACCTTTTAGATTTCCTAGAGATACACCAATTCCCTGCAACCGTCTCAATTACCTGCAGCAAGATCAATAGTTGACCATGCACTCTTCTCCAATTCGAGTAAAGACATGGGTTTGAAAAGAATTTGCTGTATATGGAAGTTGTCCTACTCATTGTTCCAAATCCTCTTTTAAAACCATCTAGACTTCCAGATCTTCTCCCATGCCCACATGGAGAAACAACTTCAGTCACGCAACAAAAATAGTCTAATCCATGCTTCCAGTCATGGATTAGAATGGACAGAAGTTTACTTTGTCAATTTGTATCTGTATCATTGTCTATAGGCTTAGATTAGTGATCTACTTTGTTCAAGCCAAATATGGGCTTTGAGAAATGTATAAATCTGATGTATTTTGCTTTGTAAAGAAGTTGGGTTGGAATAACTGTCAATAGCAAGATATCAAACTATACTTAACTGTAATTTCCAAATTAATAAAATAATCTATGTTCTGTTTACTTTTCTGAGCAACTTCTTCAACTTTTGAAGGAGTTGTAACAACTCCTACAGCATATAGTGTGTTTTATTTATGTTTCATTTATGCATCAATAATTCCTGCACACAGCTAGTGTTTTCTTTCTGCATAAAGCATTTCATGCAGTTAATTGATCATGTGACTTAATTCTTTATGTTGATGAGCTCTTTTCATTTGATCAATGTTTGGATTCATGCTGTCTAAATTGGATTCTTGATTGTGGTTTATCTTTTATCTTTCCCTGCATTAATATCAGTAAACCCAAGTGTTGTATAGGGATGACATATGCCACTGCATAGACATTGGAGCAAAACATGAGTTGTTGCTTGTTGTTTGATCTTTATCTTTTCATGATCAATATCATGTAATCCTAAGTGTTGTAGAGGGATGATATATGACGCTCCATGGCCATTGGAGCCAAGTATTGACATGGGAAAGAAACATTGGTTGATGTGTGTATAATCTATTAACACTTGAAGTAATCATCCTGCAGTCTAATCAATTTACCGAGTCTCATCAGTTTACCTTATCAAAAGACAAAGCATTCCTTATCAGAATTCAAAATGGTAGCAAATCATTATCCATTCGAGGGAATAGACTTACCTATATAATCATAGGTGGTCATTTTCATTCCATAGAACCAAGGGCTACAGCAACTCTTCTACCGTGTTCCCTATTAAACGTTGAAGAATTTACTCCCAACCATAACATACCACGGGCTACAGCAACTCTTCTACCGTGTTCTCTATTAAACGTTGAAGAATTTACTCCCAACCATAGGTGGTCATTTTCATTCCATAGAACCACGGGCTACAGCAACTCTTCTACCGTGTTCCCTATTAAACGTTGAAGAATTTACTCCCAACCATAACATTCCAACCCTGGCAGACATCTACAGCAATTTACATTCTCAATAAAGCTTCGTCTTTTTTGGTGTCTCAACAGTGAATGGTGTCTCAACAGTGAATGGTGGGTTCTACAGCAACCATGATTCTCAAAGTACCATGCCTGTGCCATTTGCACATGGCACAGTTTCCACTTACCAAACCTCTGATGTTTGTGGAAGGATAAAAGGTGTAACGGCCAGCGGTGGAGTCCAATAAATGGACAACTCAACTTGCTTTCGAGGGATCCCACTACAGCTTATACAGGGTGGTTGTTTTATATTGGAAGTGATCAGAGTGCGTCTCAAACTGAAGCTTTGGAGGCAGTTGTAATGGAGGTGGAACATCTACCATTGACCTCAAAAAAACATCTGTACTCTAGCAATGCATTTACTTAAAGTCTAAACTTGAACCCATTTGAATGTATGTTGAATTTTTTGGGAATATTATCTTTCAGACGAATATAGCTGGCCAAATCCAGTGGTGCTGTGGGGTAATGCTATATGCCTAAAGCAAACAGACTTTTGAGTGGCATAACTTGGGTATACAGAGGCGTGTTTCTTTAATGGTCTGGAACATCATAAAATGAACAACCAGGTCCTTAACTTAGACATTCATTCTTGGTGATGTATCTCAAACAAGAAATCTGATTTCAGACATGCACAGTTTCTCTCAACATTGACAGGTAACTTCTAATTATAGAAACAAAACTCAGTTTTCCCAGAGATCCATGTTGGTGCAATGGAGAGAACATAGGCCTACCGTCTACAGATCACCTGGACAGTGTGGCATTTTAACAGTGAATAATGAGCAAGCCATCTGATGTATCTCAAACAAGAAAACAGATTTCACACATGCACAGTTACTCTCAACAATGAGAGCTAATTTCTAATTATAGAAACAAAACTCATTTTTCCCATAGATCCATGTTGGTGCAATGGACAGGTCATAGGCCTACCGTCTACAGATCGCCTGGACATCATGGCATTTTAACAGTGAATAACGATCAAGCCATCAGTGGAAGCAAGAAAACGAAAACGAAAACGAAAGATACATGGTCCGAGACAACACAAAAATAAAAGAAATATCGAGTCTTAGCATCAGAAGAAAATTCAAAAATACAGGACATCGAAAGAAGTCAAAACAACTGAAGCTTAGCTTTTGCAAATAACTCTGGCACAATCAAGATAAAGGTAGGGATTCGAAGTCTGAAGCGTAATTGATAAAATTGAAGTGTCAATTTTTTAAAATAAATCAAATTAAGTGCATGCTAGTTTTCCTAAAATTTACAGATGAAATTAGGTTTCTAAACAAGTCTACATAGCTACTTGACCAACTACAGAACGGATCTAAGTGAACTTGCTTGAAGAAACCTGCATGAAGAAGAGCAATTGTACTAACAGATTAAGCATACAGCATTATCAAGGCCTTCTGACATGGATCACAACTACCCCTTCATTGATATCTTGCATTGCTAATGTAAGCAATGCATACTGAATGAAAACATGCATAGCAAACCATTTTGTTGACCTGCTCGATTTAATCCTGATAGAGAAAGTTTACCCTTCCTCGAGCTGAGAGAATCATTTGGTCATTTGGCTGAGTGGAGTATCTGATCTATCTAAATTAAATCACATGGAGTTTACTCTTGGTAGTTTACACTTGACACACGAGAAAGCACAAGGGGCAAACATGTTACCAGAGAGACCCTAAATGTTACAGCACTCCGCTTTCACGGACAAGGCAACGCCCAGTTAAACGAGCGATTTAAAATCATAATCACATGGGATTTATATTTGGCACCCGTGAAAGCACAAGGAACAAACATGTTACCAGAGAGGCACTAATTGTTACAGCATCCCTCTTTCACCAGCAAGGCAATGCCCAGTTAAACGAGGGATTTAATAATAGAAAAAAAAAAAACATATATATATATATATATATATATATATATATATATATATATATATATATATATATATATATATATACAAACAAATGAATAATTTTTTCTCAGCATCAGAGCGCAAGTGAAAATTTGTTGATCAGAATCATCAGATTGATATTCAGACGAGAGTTAAAGTCAAAGTCATCATCTGCTGAGGAAACTCCAAAGCTTTTCAAAACATGATAAAGCTCACATTCATAAACATATCAAAAACACAAAAGAAAAAAGGGGCAAATGAATTTGCCACATACCTCCGCACCACACAAAGCCTGAGAGTTCAGAAGGCATTTGCAAGAGACACTTAACTATAATTTTATACAGAAGCTTAATCTAGGCTGCAATGCAGTTACTGAGGCACGGATTTACAGGGCTTCTACGCATGAGAGGAGAAGGCCTCAGAGATCTCGGTGGATGAGTGTCGTCAGGTGGCAGAGCCATCAAGAGTAGCAAATATTTATTGACATCATTGGCCATCTCTCCTCTCTGTGCATACACACAAACAATCTGTTTTTCCTACAAGACTAACAATGCAAAACATCTCTGGAATATCAATCAAAACCACTGGAGTCATATCACCACAGGGATGGAAGCGGCTTTCTCGCAAGCTTCCAGCACCTCGGCCCTTTGAAATTCTAAAGAGGAACCCCTCGCCTCTATTGTTGAAGAGTCTGAGCGCTTTAACGAAAAAAAATTAGGGTTTGTGGATTCTATTAGGGTTTGTGGTCCAAGAAGGGTTTTCAGCTAGGAGCAAATTGCAATGCAATAAGCACTTTCAAACCCCGTGTGAAAAAATTAACAAAAAAAAGTTATGTTAATTGTCTACGTGGTATGGGTAGTTTTGCCGGTGTACAAGGTTTCTATTTATTGGTTAACCTTGCCGTTATTGTATTGATTTTCCAATTTTATAGTTTAGATTCTATTTAGATAAATCTAGGTCACTTTAATGATGAGTATTAATTTTTTTTATTTTTTATTTTATTTTTATTTTTATTTTTATATAATTTGACTAAGTTAAAATGTTTTAGTCTTGGGTAGACATTGATTGTGTGTTTTATTAAGGCATTCTTTTATGTGAAGTTACTTGTTCAATTACTCATCCTCATTAAAGTGCTATATTGGCATGATGAAGATGTAGTAGCCCTCTAGACTAGGTTCAGAGTTAAGGTGGAATTAGGCTAGTTGGTAATTAGATACCCACTATGATAGTATAGGCTAGTTGATAATTAGATACCCACTATGATACTATAGGCTAGTTGATAATTAGATACCACACTATGATAGTATCAATCCATAATAGGCATCAAAAACTATTTCTGTTTGGCTAGGATCTCTTCTTCCTAGGACGTGGAGTTAAGGTGGATCTAGGCTAGTTGGTAATTAGATACCACACTAGGATAGCATCAATCCATAATAGGCATCAAAGCAATACATATATATATATATATATATATATATATATATATATATATATATATATATATATATATATTTAATGCCCTAAAACTATTTATGTTTGGCCAGGAGCTCTTCTTCCTATGACGTAAGGAAATAGGTTAACAACCCAAGACCAAGAGGCATTTGGCAGGAGTGAGCCCAAGACCAAGAGGCATTTGGTAGGAGTGAAACCCTACCCCCTTAAAGAACACCAACAAGTCATTCTAGGTGGCTTATTTTTCCTTGAATAAAGGTGATGAGTGAACCTGCATTTGCAGATAGTAGCTAGAGATGGTTGTCCTCACTATTGATTTGACAACTTAGTTATGATAGGTTTTCCCACTGTAAGAAATACATACATACATACATACATACATACATACATACATACATACATACATACATATATATATATATATATATATATATATATATATATATATAATGGAGATTTATCTCCACTTTACCATGGATATTCTTACCCTGTAAATAGGTTTTGTTGCAATATTATGGGCCAATACCATGGCAGGTTTTGTTGCAATATTATGGGCCAATACCATGGCTTTTCAATAGCGCGTGCCCAAAAAAACATAATTTATTTCATAGTCAAAATATTTTATATATATATTATTTTAATTAATTTTGTAACACTTTTTTAATTAAATTGAAAAGAAAAAAGGGTTTAACTACCTTTGAGATAAATTTTACCTCTATGTTTGGATATTTTGTAGAAGTTAAATACCTACCATCTACCTATTAATTATTGAAAGTTAAATTATCTTGGTGCATGCAAACCTACCTCAACACCTTCTGTGTTGTGCTTTTTTCCTCACTAACAATGGATCTGAGTTTGGGAGGGCCTCCCTCTCCTCCCCGACCACCTTCTCTGAACATAACAACCTTTAATGCTCTTATTGTTGGAGGGCCACACTTTGGAAGGCCAAATTCTCCAAATTGTTAATGAGATCGATGATATCCCGAAGATGGAGGTTCATGCCTCACAATCTAAATCAATGGTGTTGAAACTTGTAGATCGAGGGTCAATAGGTCATTTATGGGGTTATGCCCTCCCCAAGATATTTGTGTATCTTGATTGAAAAGAATTGGAAACCCGTGATTAAAAATAAGGTTTTTGTGTCCTTCTATGGACGAGGGTTTTATACTTTCATGTTTGAAGATAAAGTGGATCGTCTCATTTTTAGGAGTGGCTCTTACTTCATGGTGTTATATTGGACTAATCCCTCTTGCGAAAGAGCGATCTCCCTAGATTTCCAACAAAACCTAGTAACAAGCAGACAATCAAACTACTCTTTACCTGAATCTATCTTGCTTGAGTCATAAAGCTAAAAGGAGAGGAAATGAGATTTGTACCTTACTGTGAAATGCTTGATGAAGATCCTCGTTGTGCCTCAATGCAGTTCTTCAATGCTTGAAACAAACATGCACACATAGAAACCTAAGGATCAAAGGCATATACAGCATAGATAATTCAAAGATTCAAACTAATGATCAGGGAGATTAATAACCAGCATCATTTCAATGGATACACTAACAATAACACAAATCATTCATTAGATCCATAAAACAATGTAGTGAGAAAAAGAGATCAATTGTATTACTTCAAAAATATAGAAGAGTCTCACAACCTTTGCCTTGATGAGGTGAAGCTCCTCCCATAAGTCTACAATCATTTCCTTGTATGATAAGCTCTCAAGCCTAATTTGACCAGCATAAGTCTACCTTCAGCAACCTCTCTTAACCCTCTAGCATGTAGTCGATTTATAGGCCAAGGGGAGGAAGTTTCAGATCCATGTCAAAAGGACGAGATCCACTTAAGGTGGGATTAGGGTTCCTTGAAGAATGGGAGTTAGCTCCATGATGGGAGGGGCTAGGCTCGAATAGGCATGACCTCAAAGATTTCAGTTGGGATATATTCGCCCAAAAATGCTTCTAGAATAAACTTTTTATTTTTATGTTTTGTTGAATCATGTGTGTGGTCCATAGTGTAAGACAGAGTGCAGTTGTGCGCGGTTACCAATGGTAGGAACTACGCATGCGCAAAAACTGGCTAGGAAAGCATGCAAGTCACTAAAAAGAAGGTTTTTGGCCTTATAACCCAGAAGTCTTGCTTTTTTCATGGTGATTAAGTTGTTGACTTGCAAGGGAGTGCTTTGGAACACATGAATTGGATGGAGAAAGATCCACTCTAATGGTTAGTTGTCATGGTGACAAAATGACGTGTAATAGATTGCCCCCTAAAGTGTGAAGTCATAAAAGATGTTTAAGGACTGGAGTTGTTTATCATGCTAAATATTGGATTGAAGACCATGGTTGGAGACCTGCAACAACCAATCAAGGATTACAGTGCAATATAACAAGCCTAGATCCATCTTACTCTGGATCTATCATGCGTTGAGAGGGATCAAATCTCTCGAGGTGCAAACCTATGTTTTTGAGTGCAAAACTTGAGGAAAGGTTTGCACCTCGAGAGATTTGATCCCTCTCGACGCATGATAGATCCAAAGTAAGATGGATCTAGGCTGGTTCCAGTTGGAGGCATCAACATCCATTTTTCAGATTATTAAAAATTTTGTATATTTTTGAGATGTACATCATACTTTGAAATTTTGAAGATTAGAAATACAAATTATAACAAATGTTATTAATATAAATATGTTTGGTGATCATAAAAATGAAATAATTAATATATTAAATAACAAATACACCTATCATATCATTCAAATGTGATATGAATGCAAAGTGACAATGTAATATTGTTGAATGATAGAAAATGTGAATAATAAGAATGCACTCAATTACAAATAGTCTTCATTGTAATCAATATCAAATTATTTTCTTCTACTATTCTTATTGTCACCTTTGTTAGTTTTGTCATCTTTTCATATCGATTATATGAAAAGCACAATTGAAATCATAAATCATTTAAATATTTTTTTCTGGAACTATTGTACTAAAAATCATACATTTTCTCTCTTGCTCTTCGATATTAATAGGTTGAATTACTAAAAAATAAAAATAAATGTACATTGTCAATAATTTTGCTTGCTTACAGTGAAATTAATGCACAATGTTAATCCAATCACTTTAAAATTAATGTACCATCAATGTACATCCAATTACATCAAATTAGAAATCAACGTTTACACTGAAATCAATGCATATAATGCAAACAATGAAATAGGATTAGAAAACAACATCTATAGTGAAATGGATGCATCTAATGCAGGTAATCAAATAGGATTAGAAATCAACACCTACACTGAAATTAATGTATCTAGTGCAAGTAAGCAAATAATATTAGAAACCAACATCACTGAAACCAATGCATCTAGTGCAAGCAGTCAAATAGGATTAGAAATCACCATCTATACTGAAATTGATGCATTTAGTGCAAGCAATCAAATACAATTAGAAATCATGTACATTGAAATCAATGCATCTAGTGGAAGTAGTCAAATATAATTAGAAATCAACATCTACACTGAAATTAATGCATCTAGTGCAAGGAATCAAATAGGATAAAAAATCGTCATCTACACTGAAATCAATGCATTTATTGCGAGAAAACATATAGGATCAGCAAACATTTACATTGAAATCAATGCATATAGTGCAAGAAATTAAATATAATTATAAATAAACATATACACTAAAATCGATGCATCTAGTGCAAGCAATCAAAATGGATTAGAAATCTCCATCTACACTAAAATCGATGCATATAGTGCATGAAATATTCTTCCCTCTCTCCCCCCTCGAAGTACATCTTTGTTTCCTTCCCTTTATCCACTCTCTCACATCCTCCCTTTCCTTCCTATCTCTCCATTTCTCTCGTACATCTCTATCACTCTCTCTCTCTTCACCCTCCAACTCTGTTACTATGTCCCTACCTCTCTCCTTCTCTCATCCCTTCTCTTCATATCTCATTCTTTGTCTCTTTATCTCATTCGAAAACATACACACTCTCTCTCCATCTCTCCCTTGTCACTTAATCTCTCTCTCTCCACTTATCAATCTCTCTATATTTCTTCTTCTCTCTCTCTCTCTCTCTCTCTCTCTCTCTCTCTCTCTCTATATATATATATATATATATATATATATATTTTTTTTTTCCCTCCAATTTTCTCTCTTCCCCCATCACTCTCTTCCTCTCTCTCAAGTCCTCTCTCTTGTCCTTCCTCTCTCTCCAATCCTCTTTCTTGCTCTCTCTCTCTCTCAAAATCTACACTAAAATCAATGCATATAGTGCAAGAAATCAAATAGGATTAGAAATCACCATCCACAATGAAATCAATGCATCTAGTGAAATAAATCGCCTTCCCTCTCTCTCCCCTTCAACTCCATCTCTCTTTCCCTCCCTCTCTCCACTCTCTCACATCCTCTCTCTCTTCCTTCCCCTTTCTCCCTTTCTCTCCCATGTCTATATCTCTTTCTTTCCCTCTCTCTCCCTCTCTTCACCCTCCAACTCTGTCAATATATCCCTCCCTCTCTCCTTCTCCCTCCATTCCCTTCATCTCTCCTTTTTCTCTTTATCTCACCCCAAAACATACACACGCTCTCTTTATTTCTCCCTTTTCACTCACTCTCTCTCTCCACTTCTCGCTCTCTATGTATTTATTCTTCCCTCCAACTCCATCTCTCTATCCCTCCCTCTCTCCTCCTCTCTCTCTCCCTTCCTCTCCTACCTCCCTCTCTCTTCCCCCATCTCTCTCTTTTCCCTCTAATCCTCTCTCTTCCCCCATAACTCTCTCTCTCTCTCTTCCCTCCAATCCTCTCACTATCTCCATCCCTCTCTCCTCCTCTCCCCCCCTCCATATTTATGTCTCCCTCTTCCTCGCGTACCCTTTTCTACCTCTCTCACTCCTCTCCCTCTCTCTCTTCATTCCTCCTCTCCCCTCTCCTTGATTTTATCCCCATCTCTCCCTTCTCACTCCCTCTATCTCTCCACCTCTATCACTCTATGTCTTTGTTCTTCCTTTCCATATATATCTAGAGTTAATATATATCATGATACATTAATGTATATAATAATATAGAAAATTTAATATTGTATTAATCCAAAGTTATTAAATATAATAATATTAATATGAATATTAGATTTAATAATAATATTATTATTATTAATATTTTGATATTAATATTAGGGATAATAATGGTTTTTTTGGCATGATATTAATAATAATTTGACCCATAGTATTTGACCTGTAGGATTCACCTAAATAAAACCTATTTTTTGAGTGTTGGTAAATATAAAGAGATTTATAGAGTAAATATAAAAAAATAGGTTTTATTTATTTACCATACCTCTTTTATTTACAATGATATTTGGCCCATAGACTTGGTATATAATTAGATGTTGATTTATAATGATATTTGATATGTTTTTATATATTTATCATGCCTCTTTATACCTCTTTTATATTGATTTATTTATTTACCATAGCTCTTTTATAAATATGGTATTTAGCCTATGGTATTAATAATAATTTGGCCCATGGTATTTGGCATATAGGCTTCACCTAAATAAAACTTCTTTTTGACTTATTGTAAATATAAAGAGGTTTATGGAGTAAATATAAAAAGAGGCTTTAGTTATTTAGTGGAAGTAGGCAAATATAATTAGAAATCAACATTTACACTAAAATTAATTTTCGTCTTTTTTTTTTTTTTTCAGTGGAGACAATGCAGACAATACTCGTTTTGAAAGATAGTAAGGAAAAATTGTAAAATGTGTTTCGTAATTGATTCTTCATAAAATTACTCAATAATACCTTTTACTTCTGAATTGCGTTATAGACATAGATTCTGTCATATTTTGGTGTTTCTGATAATGTCTAGTTGATAACATGGTTTAGGGAATTTACAGCCATATGTTTCTCTTGCTAGCCAACTGATTTGTAATTTTTGCAATAATTATTTTGTTCTCATTAATGGAAGTTTTATAGAGATTGCTTGTATTTGATTCAGCAAAAATAAATTTCAGATTTGATGAGCATTTGGAAGGGCTTGGTTTTATCTTGATGGTTTAACTTCCTGAATTCAAAATTTATGTTTGATGCTCTCATGCTTTTATTATACCACTTAAGCTTTTTTAATTTTTAACTTCATGTTAGAATGAAAGAAGGAAATGCGTCTTCGCATGATTTCGCAATTTGGTATCTGAGTTCCACTTATAGAGAGGCAAAATGATTTTGCAATTTGGTATTTGAGTTCCAGTTATAGAGAAAGGCGGTTGAATGCCAAATCTGATTATATTATCGGTTGGATGTTGAATGCATAATGTGTTCATAGGATTATCAACACATTTGAGGCTTTATATTTGTATATTTTTATACGTCTTTGTTTTTAATGGGATTGTGCAAGGTTGAAAGAGTTAGATTTATAGCCTGCAGGTAGCGTCTTTGTAGAGTTCATTTTCATCATTTTTTTTTTCTAAGTAAGCTTAAATATATTAATAAAACATATAATACAGCGGGATCAGGGCGTCAAAAGCGCCAAACAGTCAGCAAAATATCAAAAAATTGAACTGCCCTCAATGGGAAACCGGCCCGAGAATCGTTTGAGAGCTGCCTCAGGAGAGGAAACTAGCTTTTACAAGCCAAAATTGAGCTGAAAACAGAGCCGCCCTTGAGGGGAAACCGGCTCGCACCTTGATTTAGAACAGACTCTACATAAAACACCATCTTGGACAAACGGAGAGTTGTTATAGACAGAACCAGCAAAATGACACAAAAATTAGACATAAAAACTGGAGCACAGACTGAAGCGCTAGAGCCCATAGTCACCCGAGGGAGATTCCTTCTTAATTCTGCACCAGCCTCCTCCATCGTCGTCAAGGACTGGGACATTTTGACTAGCAGTAGCTTCTGCTTTGCGACCACCAGCCAGCGGCTCCAGGTTCTAGAGGAGACTTGAGCTACCGTCGACCACTTTCCGGGAGGAACCAATGTCCATCATCTGAGAAGCATGCTGATAGGTGGGAGGGGCCGGCGGGATGACTGGAGACACTGAAGGAAGGGGAACAGGGGCAGCTTCAGGGATCTCCTTAAAAGAGACCGAAACCGTAGCAATAACCAAGGGGTGAGAGGAATTACATTGAAAATGGAATATGGCAGAGGACGGGTTGCGCGCGGGAGTAGAGATAGCAGGCTGAGGATTAAGAGACTGCTGAGAGGCAGAGGCACCATGCCGCGGGGAGGAAGGAAGGCGATGCACACGACCCCTGCTACGAAGACTGCGGGATGATGGAGGGCTTCCACTAAGGCTATGAGAGGACGACTGAGAATCAGAGGAAGGGGAGCGACCACATCTGGAGGAGCTGGGACGAGAGCTTCCCCTACGACATCGCAAGCGATGCCTTAAGCGCGGCATAGCAACGGTAAGATGAGGAGAGAAGGCGGGAAATTCAGGAGGCATAGGCGGGTGGAACGGAACGATCAAGCCGGGCAGCGAAGCAAAATGCAAAGAACAGAAAGGACTATGAGTGTGATGAAAACCAGGGGTGAAACTAATGCAACAGCCCAGAGGGCATCGCCTACCCACAACAGTGCGGAGGCTGTGAACGTCAGCCTCAGGAGAGCAATTGGAACCCACGGGCAAGAGCTGCAGCGACATGGAGACCTGCAACCCATAGCAAAACCAAACCATAAACTCTGAAACCACATTCGAATGCAAGGACGAAGGACTAGGGCAAGGCATTATGAAGCGAGAGTTGTCTCGGCCTCCCCACCGGCATAAATGTCGCGTAGGGTGACGACTTGCAAAATTTAAGAGCCCAAGGGAGATTAAATGCGAGCCTCGGGTGGGCATGTGGCCTAGCCACGCGCCCACCCGCTGATTGATTACCGTCATGTCGTCAATAACCACCCGCATCCGGGAGAGTTCATTTTCATCATTAGTTTAAATGAAAATTCATATATTTTTTCTTCAATTCCAGACTTTGATCTATGACTAGGCAATTTTGAAAATTTCATATTTTATATCGAGGAACATTACTACAGGATTCGTGCTGTAATTTGAGGAAGTGATCTTAGTGAACTCTTTACTATTATGTCTATGTTATTAATTTCTAATTTCTGGTTATCATTATATGCAACATGGATTTAGTTGTTGGGTGTTCTACATTAACCTCCTTCTACAAAACTATTGTCTCTTGCGATTTGTTTTATTTGACATTGTTACGTTGGCTTTATGCATAATGGACAAATAGTATTTACAAATTATATTTTGTTTTGTTTGAATGAAAATTTTCCCAGGATGTAAAATGTATTTGATTAAAATTATTTACTTTGGTGGTGAAAATAAATTGATATTGAGTTTTCTAGGGATTAGTTGCATCTCGGTGCCTTGTTCCTGATGACTTCTTCCTCGTGGTCGTTCGTTGTTTTCCTGTCTTTGCTCTGATAATCAGAGATTGATGGTTCAACTCCTGTCTGTTGTTTTGGCTGCGATATGTGGAAGCTTTGAGTTATGTGGGAGGTGATGGGGGGCCTTTTTAGTGAGCATTTGGTATCTACGATGAATGATTTAGGTTTAGAGAGTGGCAAATGTTTTTTTTTTTGCTGGTAATGGTTTTGTTCTCCGTGTTTGTTTTCATGGCGGAGACCCATAGCAGAAGAGAGATATCACAACCATTGTCTCTCTTGTAGAAATGGTTTATGACAGATACTGGGCTGTAGATGCGTCGAATCTATCAAGCTGAGTTGTTTTAATTTATTTTTTTGGTTTATTTATATGATTGTTAAAATTTATTTGCTAAGCCGACACTTAATTTTTATTTTTATTTTTTATTTTTAATTTAAAACTTAAGCCGACATTTTGTATGAGGACGTGACATACCTGACATTGGGGTCAAAGTGGGCTATAGATGCACCTCTCTATGCAATCATCACTAAGGTAGGCATTCTCATACTCAGAGTAAACAAAACTCCATAAAATAGTATGGAAATACAGTAAAAATTGTTGAAATTTGCAACAAGAAACAATGAAATTGGCAACCAGAAAGGACAAAAATTGACCACATACTAGTGTGGGATTCCAGTCACACATTGGTGAGGAATTCAGTTACACATTAGTGCTAAATGTGTGTGTCTAATTTATTTTTCCCTTAAATAAATTTGGATAATAAATTGTAATTTCATCTCATAACAACTTGTATCCGGTAACTAAGGCATGGAGACTGAGTTAGCTCAATAATTTCGAGTTGAGGGTCTAAGATGAGGCATGTAGAGTGATTCTAATATTTTGGGGGTCTAGTTGCAGTTAATGCACTAGTGTGGTGTGAGTGTAATCAGTTAACTCAAATTAATTGAGTTAAAATCAGTTTAACTAGTTCTAACTGAGTGATGAGCTAGTGAGAGGTCCAGTGAATTAAATTAGATTTAATTCACAAGTAGTGATAAATCATATAACGGATGATTCACTATTAATATTTGCATGCATGTCAGTTCTGATGAAGAACCAGTTGAGGCAAAGGTTAAAGGGAAAATAACTAAAAGTTGTATTATTAGCAAATTGACCGGGTGCAATTATAAAGTCAGAAGAAGGCTCATGAAGGATTGCGCAATCAAGGAAGGTTGATTATCCAATTTAATAGGGATTAATTGCCTAGGGATTGTGTGAGCAAGGTTGGGTAAAGCAGGGGCTGAGAATTGGCTAAGTCTTGGTCAATTTTGCCTAAGAATTGCTAGTTAGTTTTGAGCAAGATCAAGGTGAGACGATCAGTAGAGTGCAGGAGTTTCTTGGTGTGATAAAGTATTGTATTGTTTCATGATTCTTTGACTATGTACAATATATGATAGAGGGGTTTTGAGCAGTTTCTTTCCCGAGATACATCTTGTGTTGTGTGATTGATTATTCCTTTCTCTTGCTTGCATGTGATTGAGCGATCGTGTTGCATATTCCACAAATATAGTAGAAGGATTCAGTATCTTGTTTTAGTACATTACATGATTACATTGAATCCATTGGCATATAGCTTCTATATAATTTATGCATGGTCTCAGAGTAGGAATTTTTTGAGCGGCGAGTTTGTAGAGAATATCTGAAATTTTTGATGCAAAATTTTCAAAAACAAATTGCTTATTTGGATTCCTTGCGAAAAAATACTCAAATTGAAAAAAATAAATTGGTCTAATCGGAGCTCGGATGAGGGAGATATCATCAATTTAAAATCATCTTTTTTTTAGAAAATTGTGTGACGGCGGGACAATTACAATGTGTGTGAGTCAATAACATGCATGCACTTGAGGTACAAGATGCATGCAAAGCTTTGAGGATCAAAGCAGAGGTTAGTGACTTGGTGGTTGAGAGGGATCCTCTCAACATGCAGCCTCAGAAGCAATCTCAGAAGTTTGCATAGCAACCACAATTGGAGAAGCAAAGAGGAGACCGAGTGGAAGAGTCCACTCAAGCAGAGACCTCCAGGAGGGGGGAATTTCGAGCCAGATGGGCAGAGGGAGTACATGCAGCTATACCTCCAAGTGAGAGGTGGGGCGATGTGCACATATAATCCCAAGAGAAGAAAATTGGGCGGGATCCATTGAGATGGTGTGTCTCATGGATCGAACCTGGCTACGAGGAGCCCACAATACAATAGTAGCATAAAGGATCGATTAGATTGATGCAGTCATATGTCAGGAAGATAGAAATCAGAGTGACAAATGTCGGATACTAGAGTGCAGATCAGAGTTGGCAGCAATGCAGAGGGCATGGATGCAGATGTCAGTAGCAGCACAGAGAGTCCAGTAAATAGGAGTAGTAGGATCCAGCAGTCAGAATACTCTGATGATAGATGCATTATACTGATTCAGTTGTTCAGTGGCTATTCAGTTTCAGGAGTTGCATGTGCAAACAACACTAGAGAAGTGTTGGATGTAGAACATTCCAAAGGTACCTGATCGAGATAGATTGAATTCATTTATTGTTGAGAGGAAGTGTTGAAATTTGCAACAAGAAACAGTGAAATTGGAAACCAGAAAGGACAAAAATTAACCACATACTACTCTGGGATTACAATCACACATTGGTGAGGAATTCAATTACACATTAGTATTAAATTTGTGTGTCTAATTTATTTTCCCCTTAAATAAATTGGACAATAAATTGTAATTTTATCTCATAATAACTTGTATCAGTTAACTAAGTCATGAAGACTGAGTTAGCTCAATGTTTTCAAGTTGAGGGTCTAATACGAGGCATGTAGAGTGATTCTAATATTTTTGGGGTCTAGTTGCAGTTAATGCACTAGTGTGGTGTGAGTGTAATAAGTTAACTCAAATTAATTGAGTTAAAATCAGTTTAAATAGTTCTAAGTGAGTGATGAGCTAATGAGAGATCCAGTGAATTAAATTAGATTTAATTCAAAAGTAGTGATCAATCATATAACTGATGATTCATTATTAATAGTTGCATGCATGTCAATTTAGATGAAGACCCAGTTGAGACAAAGGTTAAAGGGAAGATAACTATCAATTGTATTATTAGAAAATTGCCCGGGCGCAATAATAAAGTCAGAGGAAGGCTCATGAAGGATTGTGCGGTCAAGGAAGGTTGATTATCCTATTTGATAGGGATTAATTGCCTAGGGATTGTGTGAGCAAGGTTGGGCTAAGAAGGGGCTGAGAATTGGCTAAGTGTTGGTCAATTTTTCCTAAGAATTGCTAGTTAGTTTTGTTCAGGATCACATTGAGATGATCTGTAGAGTGCAGGATTTTCTCAGTGTGAGAAAGCATTGTATTGTTTCGTGATTATTTGACTATGTATAATATATGATAGAGGGGTTTTTAGCAGGTGCTTTCCCGAGACACATCTTGTGTTGTGTGATTGATTATTCCTTTCTCTTACTTGCATGTGATTGAGTGATCGTGTTTTATATTCCGCAAACATAGTAGAAGGATTCAATATCTTGTTTTAGTACATCAAAAGATTGGATTGAATCTATTGGTATACAACTTCTATATAATTTATACAAAAATTACGTCAATAGTAGACACAGTATGGACACAGCCATCAAATATGATTCTATCTGCATAATCATGAATACATAGCTCCTCACATCTTGGATGGATGAAACTAGATCCACGATCTTGATCTTCATCACTATCGATCCACAATATGAATCTAACCATGCAAATACATGTCTTAAAGTTGAACATGGTATGAAGCACTTGATTACCAGTCAATGATGTGAACCGTTAACAAGTGCGAGAGAAACCACCATTAATGTCAATGGTCCTCAAGGTACTCCAAGTACAATATATGGAGTGTGAAAAGATGTCTTGAAGTCAAACACTTATAGAATCATTCAGTCTAAGGTCAATGATGAGAACTTGTCATCGAATGTGAGAAACCTTCCATTAAGGCATGCAAGCTTCAAGGTACTAAAGAGGGTTTCTAGATCAACTTCCTAGATAACGAACTAAAGTCGATAGGAAGCGATTCGTCGTAGGAGGGTCTACGACACGAAAATTCATGTCAAGTTTTGAAGAACTATTTGAAAGGACTGACTCAGGGATGGGCGACGTGATTGAAGGCTACAAATTGCAAGGTAATTTGAAATGAGGTTGGACTTCTCTTGAACATATTGGTGACACGACACTTAGAATTGGCAGCATTTGACATAACGATAATACCCAAAACCAGTTGAAGACTTTCAATGAGGTTAGATTAACTATGAGAAAAATGGATTTCCCAACCCGGACACATATGTGATGGAGTGTCATGTTCAAGAGCGACATACTGCCATAAATGAAATACAAAAATGAAAGTTTTTTCTCAATTTTCCCTACCATTACTGAAAAGTACCTCTTTTTTTTTGTCAATCTTGACGAGGATAAAATTTTCATATCCTGTAATCTCATCCTTCATATGAGTCCTTTGAAGTATTTTTAATGAAACCTAAGAAGGAGTGGTTCAGTCTCGTCATGATTGATGAGTCCTCAACTGTTTAATTTTTACGAGTCCAGTGAAGGGGTAACTTGATGTCATTTTCATGTTTAAAGAGTTTAAAAATACGTGAAAATAAAACTCGTGTTGTTCTTTCAATGTAAAATTTTAACAAGCCCAGAGAAAGTGAAGCTCGGTGTTTTTCAGTTTTAGGGAGTCGGGAGAAAAACATAAGCAAACTTCATAATGTTTTTTTTCGTAAATTTAGTCCCTCAAGCCTGAAAAGGGATAAAACAACGCAACAGAGAAATCTATTGACCATGATTAGTCAAAGTATATGTAACAACCCTGGTAGTTCATGTAATAAAAAATAAAGGAAAAATAATAACCATGGTTGATGGGACACTTATTCCAAGCTTAATGTTGGGAAAAACATCCTAGTGGGTGTTTATTTTGGTTTATTATGTAGAAATTTATTAATATTGATGTGTTATGGATTCGCCTGATCTAAAAATATTTATCTTCTTGCTAAATATAGAATCCTTCCACTGTTAAACTTGCGGAAATTTAAAACTCAATTGCAAACACATGTGAATAAATTCAATTGCACATAACACAATTGTTTAACGGGAAAACTTAAAGCTAAAAACCCCAAATATCATATATTATGTATATCAATGGAATCATGTAATAATCTCATACAAATCTTAGTACATCAAGCTCTCAGTACAATGTATATTCATTACATACTGTCATGCAGAAATTTGCATCTACATGCACCAATTTCTTGCCTCCTGACAGCATGCCTCCACTGCGCAATTCCTGTTGAAGAAGACCCCTGAATGAATTCGAATTGGCCTTGCCTTGACTGCGCAATCCTCATTGGCAACTCCAATGTGTGTCAGATGCATTGAATGCATCACTATAGTCACAACAAATAGTCCATCTCACCCTTTCACCTATCTCTCCACTGGGTCTCCACTGGAACTGACATGCACTGTAGTTAACTATTGTTTATGTTCAATTGTTAGTGATTTATTAGTTGTGAATTAATTAAATAAGTAATTCACTTAACTCTCACTAGTGTATCTTTCAGATAGACTAGATACAACTAGCTCAACTGAGTTTAACTCACTTAACTGAGTTAAACTAAATAACAACTCCATAAACTACTCTTCCAACTCTGTCATAACTTTTCCACTTCAATTCTAACTGAGTCCTCCATGCATGAGCCACCAATAAACCCTAGGAATTGCGTAATTACTTCAGCCCACTGATTTTCCAAATATGTTCACTGAAATAAAGTGCTCCAAGAGAATAAGTTGATGTTTATTGTCGGATTATTATTAAGAGCTAATAATAATCGACATGCATCTATTTTTAGATCGACGATCTATAAATAGACTTCGCCCAATATTATAAAAATAGAATTTCATCTATTTTCCACATTTGACCAACCATCTACAAATAGCATCCTGCAACTTATAGAATATACTCACCATGTCTAAAAATAGACATACACCTAAAAATAGCTTGCAGGCCCCACTTAGTGAAGGTGCTTACTTTTCACTAAGCTCATCATCTTGTTGAATCTCAACACTCCCTCTCAACAAGATAGGGATTATCCTTCAACCCAATCCTGCCTCTATGGTATTCGAATTTTCTCCTGCCGAGTGCCTTCGTCAGAATGTCTGCATCCTGATCTTCCGTAGGGATGTACTGAAGCAACATGATCTTCTGCTGCACACAATATCTGATATGATGACACTGGATATAAATATGTTTAGATCTATCATGAAACATAGAATTAATCGAGAGTTTAATGCAACTCTATTTATCACAATGTATCACTATAGGATCTAAATGTGAATCGAACAAACTGACCAGGATCTTCCTCATCCAGATAGCCTCACATGCAACTTGACTTGCTACCATGTATTCTGCTTCTGCTGAACTTAGTGCGACGGATCTTTGTTTCCTGCTGTACCAAGAAACTGTTGTAGATCCGATACTAAAAACCCCTCCTGATGTGCTCTTTCTATCTTTTGGGCTGCCTGCCCAATCTGCATCCGTGAAGCCATGCAACTTCACCTCATCCATCTGTCTGTACCATAAGCCATACTCATATGTGCCCCTGAGATACCTCAGGACATGCTTGCCTACCTTCCAAAAGAGCTTGGTAGGCTTAACCATCACTTGTGAAAGTTGGTTCACCGCATAGCATATGTCTGGTCTTGTATTAACTAAATACATGAGTGAACCCACCAACTATCGATAAATAGTGACATCCACTACCTCTGCCAATGTAGCATCCTCTTTCCTCCAATTTCCTGGAAGAGGAATATCCATGGGCTTGCAGTCCTCCATGTGAAACTTACCAAGTATCTCCCAAGCATACTTGCCTTGAGACACAAACAGTTCACCTTCTCGCTGCCATATTTCCAATCCAAGGAAATAATGAAGGAGGCCCAAATCCTTCATCTCAAACTCCTTTGCAAGATCTGCCTTGCATGAGTGTATCAACTGCTTATCACTCGTTAGTATTAAATCATCAACATAAAGAACAATTATTAAAAGCTTACCCTCCACCACAATTTGGTACAGGTTTGCATCCGCCTCACTCTTGGTGAAGCCAAGTCCAGTGAAATAGTTGTCAATCCGTGTGTACCAGGGATGTGGTGCTTGTTTCAGCCCATACAATGCTCTTTTGAGTCTGCACACATGCGACTCGCTGTTGAAGATCCCAAATCCTTCAGGCTGCTCAATGTACACCTCTTCCTCAATGATCCCATTAAGGAACACAGTCTTCACATCCATCTGATGAATGTGCCAACCCATCTACGTTGAGAGAGCAAGGATGGTCCTTATGGAAGAACATCATGTGACATGTGCAAAGGTTTATTCATAATAAATCCCCTCGATCTGTGAGAAGCCTAGGGAAACAAAACTTGCCTTATACTTCTTGACGCTCCCATTGATAGCTTGCTTTACCTTGTAGATCCATTTTGAATCTACCACTGATTTACCCACCGGCCTTGGAACAATCTCCCAAGCATTATTTCTGACAATGGAGTCATACTCCTCCACCATGGCATCTAGCCATGTGGGCTCCTGTGCTACTTCTTCAAAAGAATATGGCTTTTTCATGACACACTTGCTCATAAGAGCCATGTATCCAGTAAATCGGTCAAGTGATTGTCTTTGTCTGCGTTGTGATGTAGGGACTCCTACATTCTTTACTGCATCAAGCTTCAGTCTCTCAGCTTATGTGGTACGCTTTCTGCCTGTTCTGATGTTTGGTTCTGCATGAGTGGACTCCTCCACTCCATGAATCTCCTCCTGTGGCCGATCCACATCTAGAGGCTCATCTTTGGGAATAAGAAGTTCCTCTGCTTCATGCAAGTGTAGCTCCCTCTCAAGCGACAACTTCATGGCTTTCACCTCATTGAATTTTATATCACGTCGCACCACAGTCATTCAACTGTTTGGAAAATACACACAATAATTATGGGGTGTTTCTGTGTATCCCACAAATATCCCAACTTCTACAGTCGGCTCCCGCTTCTTCCTGGCGTCCTTTGTCACATGAATGTAAACAGATGAGCCAAAAATCTTCAAATGAGAAATATCAGGCTTCTTACCAGTAAAAGCTTCTTTAGGTGTACTCATGCCAAGTACTTTATGAGGACAACGGTTTTGCACATAAACTACAGTGTTGCATGCTTCCGCCCACAAGTGCATTGGTAGGCCCTGGTCATGTAGCATAACTCATGCAGCACCCATGATTGTTATGTTATTCCTCTCCACGACCCCATTCTATTGTGGGTTATGAGGCGCTATGAGTTCTCTTCGAATTCCTTCTTTGCTACAGAAATCTTTGAATTCGTTCGAGATATATTCACCACCATTATCGCTCCGTAGAGCCTTCACTTGCTTCCCCGACTCCTCCACCAATGATTTAAACTCATAGAAATTTGAGAATGTTTCGCTCTTCTTCTGCATGAAGAGAATCCGGCATCTACGAGAATATTCATCAAAAAATATAACATAATACCTATGTTTTTTTGTTGAAGCAACCGAGAAAGGTCCACACACGTCTGTGTGAATTCTCACCAGGATCATCGAAGCACGGTTCTCCTTCTCATGAAAGGCGGTCTTCACAAAATTACTTGTATTACATCCCTTACACTGATCTGATTGCGCAAGAGTACCCTTGGGAAGTCCAGTAGAAATCTACTGCAAAATCTTCAAAGCGGCATGGTGAAGATGGCCCAATCCCCTGTGCTGTAATTCGCCCTCATCCCGGCTCACCACTTCTTTTTCTTTGCCCATCATTGCAGCGCAGCCATCTACCTCCAGCTTGTAGAGATTCTTAACTCGAATCCCTATCCTCTTGGTTTTATCCATTGTTTTATGTCGCGAGAAAGCTTTTCCCTCGCTGAAAACAATGTCATAACCTCTGTCTTCCAACATTGCGACCGAGACCAAGTTATTCTTCAGACCTGAAACATGCATAACATCTTTCAACATAAATGGTTTACCTGACTCCCTCTCAAAGGTAATGGTTCCAATTCCGGTCGCACTGTATTTACCATCGTCACCCATATCTATATGCATTTGGAGATCCTTCTCCTCCAAGTCACTAAACAACTCCTTATCTCCTGTCATATGGAAAGATGCACCACTATCAAAATACCACACCGATCCCATTGAGCTTGAAACCAAGCATGCGATCAAAGAGAAATTAAGTTCAAATTGCGAGGCTAAGGCCTCTCCAGCTGCAGCTCCAGCAGCCTTCTTGTTCTTCTTTTTCTGTGGGCAGTTAGTGGTGAGATGCCCATGTTCGTGACAGTGAAAACACTTCACTGTGGACAAATCCAGCTTCTTGCCTTTAGCCTCAGATTTTGGATGGGATTTCTTCCCCTTTCCTTTCCTTGCTTTGGCAGCCAAAGCGCAATTCTCTTCATTATCATTCTTTGATGAAGATTCGTCCCTGGTACTTCGCCTTATCTCCTCCTGCATAAGATCTGACCAAGGTCGCTCCCAACCCGGCAGTTTCTCCCGTCCATTGACAGAGTCTTCGTAGCTATGCCAACTCTTCGGAAGCCCAAGGAGAGCCATGCTCACCAAGTCATCATCATCAAGTGTAATCCCCACACTTCCCAGTTCATCCCTATAGTGGACAACCTTCGTGAGATATTTTGGAATACTGTCACCCTTCTCCATTTTTATTTTTCTGAGCTTATCTTTCAATGCCAAATTCCTCTGGTCACTACTACTTTGAAAAATATTTGTCAAAGCCTTCCACATTTCAAATGGAGTGGCTTTCCCGTGAAGGCTTAACACAATATGGTCCTTCACACCTTCCAACAAAATTCTTCTTGTCTTTGCTACCTTCTTTTTCCATGCGTCAAGTCCTGCAGCATCGCTAGAAGCTGGCTTAGGAATATCGCTATCGATGAAATCCTTCAGTCCATTATATTCAAGCACTGCCTCCATCCTATCCTTCCAGGCTATGTAATTCAAGCTACCCTGAAGTTCATACTCCAGTCGCAACCCATTGAAAGACATTTCAATGAATACTCAATTGTCGCACCAAGAAATTCCTGCAGCAAATTCGAATTGTCCACCAGCACAAAACTCAACACTTATTCACAATTGCAATCTCCAGTGATCAATAATTCTATGATACCATGTAGAAATTTATTAATACTGATGTATTACCGGATTCTCCTTATCTAAAAATAGTTATCTTCTTGTTAAATACAGAATCCTTCCACTGTTAAACTTGCGGAAATTTAAAACTCAATTGCAAACACATGTGAATAAATTCAATTGCACATAACAAAATTGTTTAACGGGAAAGCTTAAAGCTAAAAACCCCAACTATAATATATTATGTATATCAATGGAATCATGTAATAATCTCATACAAATCTTAGTACATCAAGCTCTCAGTACAATGTAGATTCATTACACACTGTCATGCAGAAATTTGCATCTCCATGCACCAATTTCTTGCCTCCTGACAGCCTGCCTCCACTGCGCAATCCCTGCTGAAGAAGACCCCTGAATGAATTCGAATTGGCCTTGCCTTGACTGCGAAATCCTCATTGGAAACTCCAATGTGTGTCAGATGCATTGAATGCATCACTATAGTCACAACAGATAGTCCATATCACCCTTTCACCTATCTCTCCACTGGGTCTCCACTGGAACTGACATGCAAGTAGTTAACTGTTGTATTTGTTCAGTTGTTAGTGAGTTATTAGTTGTGAATTAATTAACTAATTAATTCACTTAACTCTCACTAGTGTATCTTTCAGTTAGACTAGATACAACTAGCTCAATTGAGTTTAACTCACTTAACTGAGTTAAACTAAATAACAACTCCATAAACTACTCTTCCAACTCTGTCATAACTTTGCCACTTCAGTTCTAACTGAGTCCTCCATGCATGAGCCACCAATAAACCCTAGGAATTGTGTAATTCCTTTAGCCCACTGATTTTCCAAATCTGTTCACTGAAATAAAGTGCTCCAAGAGAATAAGTTGATGTTTATTGTCGGATTATTATTAAGAGCTAATAATAATCGACATGCATCTATTTTTAGATTGACGATCTATAAATAGACTTCACCCAATATTCTAAAAATAGAATTTCATCTATTTTCCACATTTGACTAACCATCTACAAATAGTATCCTGCAACTTATAAAATATGCCCACCATGTCTAAAAATAGACATACACCTAAAAATAGCCTGCGGGCCCCACTTAGTGAAGGTGCTTACTTTTCACTAAGCTCATCATCTTGTTGAATCTCAACATATTATGGCTAAGAAAATTGGCAAAGGCTTTGGAAAGGAAAAGAGGCATTATTGGCATTTTATTTATGAAAATAAAGGAAAGTAGGAGAAGGGAGGTGGAAGGTCACAAGTTGCATGTAAGGAGGAAAATGAAGGAAAATAATGAAAAATGAAGAAAATAGAGGCCTCATTGATAAAAAGGCTTATGAGGATCAATTGGCAAGATTTCGCTAGCTCAAGTTTTTGGTCTGTTCAGTTTTGGAGATCTCTCATTATTCTCTCTCTCTCTCTCTCTCTCAGACACTTAGAGTTTTCTTGGAGCACTTTGGCATTGGAGCAAGAAAGGCAAAGAAAGCAAGAAGAAGGAAGGAGCAAGCAAGGAAGAGCAGGATCAAGTAGCTACAATAGGATTCTTTTCAGGTATTGATTTGCATGTGTGTTTTTCTTGCTATATCTAGAATGCATCGTATTGCACATGGTTCTTTTTTTTCATGGCATGGTTTTTTCCAAGTGTGACATTGTTTTTCAGCCTAGCCTTTCCATTTCTGTGTAGCTTTGATGAGATGGTTTTCTCATAATTCGGTTGAGCTGGATTGCTGGATGGATTCAAAGTTGTGTGGGGTGGATATCTGAAATGACAAACACATGGCCCAGTGGTCCCTGAACCAGATTGTGGATCACGGTAAAGCCACTAGCCTAGTAACCGCTGAACCAGACTATGGGTTGAGGTAAAGCTAGATTGTGTGCCTCGATGGGCCTAAGAATCCTTTTCGGTGAATGGCAGGATATATGGTAAAGCCAAGAGGTGGATTTCTCTCCGTTGGGCCTAGTAGTCCCAAGATGGGATGTACGATAAAGCCTGGAGAGTGGGTCTCGGTGTAGGGCCTAGTTATCCTTAGATCAGACTGTGGATTATGGTAAAGCCTAAGAGACTAGGAGGCACTCAAATTCCTCACGGTGTAGACAAAGAACTCTTGTAGCATTCATGCTTGTTTGGTTCTTTTGGTTGGTTATGAGTCCCACATTCATGCTTGGAATATGGCATGGGGGTGATTCGATGAAGAGAGATTTGGCTCAACTAATCTATGGTCGGGTGGAACGTGGAAGTCCCATCTCTGGTTGGTTTCTACATTCGTTAATGAAGAGCTCGTTCCTTTGGTATTTGATGTATAAATGCATTGGTTTATATGTAGATTATATTGTTGTTGTATCAATTGTATTTCTGTTGTTATTATGTTGGTTATAAGCATGTGTTTTATTAGTGATGATGTATGCCTCTCTCCATGGTTTTACTTGCAAATGAATGCACCATGTATCTATGGTCAAATATATTGTATTGCAGCTAATGATGTAAGGGATCAATGCTTCTTGGAGATTCTCAAATAAGTACGAGACACTTATGCTCTATTCTATCATTTACACCTGTAGCTTCATTTTTTGTGACATGTTTGACAAAATGTCTATCATGGCTAGGAGGGGTGTTGTCTAGGTAAATCCCCTATGCAGACAGAGGAGATCCCTCTAACCCTAGGGTGGGTCTAGCAACTACGGGAACATACTAACATCTACCTTCCTAGATTATAAATGAAGTCCAGAGAAAAGAAGATGACCTACCTTGTCCTGATGCTATGTTGTCGTCTTCCGTCGAAGCTTCTTGATTTGTTGCTCTTTTCAAGCTTGATACACACTGTTGTCAACGTTCGATTACCTATACAGACAGTCTAGACACCATGACAAGCATAAAATCACGACAAACATAAAACAATTACAATCTATCTAACTGATCAAGGAATGCTAGAAATCTCATTATAAATGTAAACAAGAGTGGAAGATAAACATCAGTTGCATTTTATTATGATAAAGACAAGGGGAGTTTACAACCAAGCCTTGATGTTGAGGCTCTCCTTCGGCAGGTCCGTATCCAAGCACGTTTGCAACACCCTCATACATAAAGGTGTAAGATCTCACTATATTCCTAACACACAAAAAAAAACACACTCTACACTATTCTCCCGAAGCTATAATTGCTTCTCCTTTCTATCATGACTAAGGATGTAGAGCTGAAGGAGGTCTCCTTATATAACAATGGAGGAGGAGGTTATGGGCCCTCAAATAATGCAAAAAGAGCTTATCCTTTGGATTAGTTCCTATTTCTTGGGAACAAGAAGCCCAAAGGGGAATTCCTCGACCATATCCTCAAAACAAACTTCCAACTCGCCGCCTCGTAAAGCTTCTAGTCATGGAAGCTTCGCTTCTATTTAAAAAACTTTCCAAAAGATGATCGGTGTGGGTCTGACATTAAGACATAGCGCCGATCGGTGTGGGCCTCAGTGTAAATCTCTGCTATCGGTGTGGGTGAGACACTGAGAGAAAGCGCCAACCTTGAAAACTAGGCTTTTATAGGGATCTTCCAAAAAATTTGTAAAGGGAGATGATTTGGTAGATAAAATGTGGTTCAGGGGTATGTATTCCGTGCTATAAAAGTACACAAGGGTCACTGTATGGGTCCTCTAGGATCAAGGAACAAGGAGTACAGGGACGGTGACAAATTGCTTTGTAACATATGCCCCCTAAAGTATGAAGTCCGAACATGAGTGAGGGGTGAAATGCTTTACAAGTACGTGCAAGGAACTAGACGCTGTTGTCGGGAGACCTGCAAATCAAGCATAGATACATATACATAACTGAAATCTCTGATGAAAATACATGAATCAAGGTATGGACGCAGCCATCCATAAAAGAGACCATGGTATGGTCGTAGCCATCCATTTGAGAAGGATCTCATATAGACTCATGGTATGGTCACAACGATCCATCTAAAAGAAACATGTATCCAATCATGGACAAATCATATCGCCTCACAACCTGGACTCTAGAGAATAAAATACAGGGTCTTGCGCTTTGTCACGACCCGATCAAGTACAGTTTCAAGCATGTGAGTGAATGAGCTGAAGTCAAACATGCAATAAAATCGCCTTTACCAGCCAATGATTTAAACTGTTAACAAGCGTGAGAGGAACCACCAATAATGACAATGGTTCTCAAGGTACCACTAGTACAATCCACGAAATGTGAACAGTGATCTGAAGTCGAACACCCATGAAATCACCTGATCGAAGGCCAATGATGTGAACTTTTCGTCGAATGCGAAGAACTTGCCATTAGGGCATGTAAGCTCTAAGGTACCAGGAAGTAGTTGTTGAGATTGCAACAAGATGATGAGCTTAGTGGAAAGGAGTCGCCTTCACTAAGTGGGCCCGCAGGCTATTTTTGGCGCAAAGTCTATTTTTAGACTATGTATATTTTTAGACATGTGGATCATGATTCTATGAGTTGCAGGATGCTATTTGTGGAGGGTTGGTCAAGTTGGAAAAATAGATGGACTTCTATTTTTAGACATATTTGGCGGAATCTATTTTTAGATTGCCAGTCTAAAAATAGGGATGTCAAATATTATTAGCTCTTAATAATATTTAGACTCTATACATTATCTTATTCTCTTGGAGCACTTCAGTTTGATTCCTAGAAGTGGCACATGCAGCTGACAGAAGGAATTACGCAATTCCTAGGGTTTAGTGCAGTTATTGCATGGAGGACTTCAACTAGAACTCATGTGACGGAGTTTGGTGGAGTTGATTGAGGAGTTAATGGAGTTGTGTTCAGTTTAACTAATCTAAACATAGTTGAGCTATTTGTATTCAGTTAAACTAATTGATACAATTAGTGAGAGTGGTGTGAATTAATTATTAATTAATTCACTAATTATAAACTCATTAATCAACTAAAGAATACATCAGTTAACTTCAGTGCATGGACAGTTTCAGTGGAGACCAGTGCAGAAATAGGTGAAAGAGCAGGTTAACTATCGGTTGTGACTATACTATTGCTATTTGCAACACACAGATGGGTGGAGTAACCCATGAGGATTGCGCAGTTCAGGCTGGGTGGTTTATCTATATAAAGAGACCATCCCATAGCATTGAAACACACAATTGAGGTTGGCTATCAAGTGGCTAAAGGTTGGAGCATGAGTTTTGCTAGATCTAGCTTGATAGTGTGTAGCAAGGGAGGTAGTGCATGAGAGCTTGCAAAGAGCTTTGTACTATGATTGTTACATGATCTCCATGACATGTATAATATACAGATAGTTGGGGGTTTTCAGCTTTAAGCTTTCCCATGAAATACTTTGTTTATATGTGTGAATTTTTATGGCTTTAATGTGTGCATGCAATTGATTTTATTTCCGCATGTGATGATCAATGGTAGAAGAGATTTTGTATTGTGCATGAAGATAAAATAGTGTGTGATCAGGAGAATCTCGATGGATAACATATCAGTTATTCAAATTTCTACTTGGTATCAGAGCGATATTGATCATTGGAGCAATTGCAAAACATTGAAGCGGTTGAGTTTTGTGCTGGTGGAATTCGAATTTGCAGCAGTGTTTTCTTGGTGTCGAAGTTGAGATGTCTTTCAACGGCTTGCGATTGGAGTATGCCCTTGAGGGCAGCTCAAATTATATTGCATGGAAAGACAGGATGGAGGCGGTGCTAGATGACAATGGGTTGAAGGAGTTCATAGATGCAAAAATTCCAAAGCCTACTTCTAGTGATGCTGCCGTACTTGACGCATGGCAAAAGAAGACAGCAAAGTGTCGAAGGATTCTGTTGGAGGGCGTGAAGGATCACATAGTATCCAACCTTCATGGTAAGGCTTCTCCATTCTTGATGTGGAAAGCCTTGACAGATTTATTCCAAAGCAAGAGCGACCAGAGGAAGTTGGCGCTCAAGGATAAACTCAGAAACATAAAGATGGAGAAAGGTGACAGTATGCCCAAGTACCTCACAAAGTTCATCCAATGCAGGGATGAGCTGGGAAGTGTGGGGGTGACTATTGATGATGAGGACTTGGTGAGCTTGGCTCTCCTTGGGCTTCCGAAGAGTTGGCATTCCTATAAGGACTCTGTCAATGGTCGGGAGAAATTGCCAGGATGGGAACGACTTTGGTCGGATCTTGTGCAAGAGGAGATAAGGCGGAGTACCAGGGACGGATCTTCATCAAAGAACTTTGATGAAGAGAATTGCGCTTTGGCTGCCAAAGAAAAGAAGAGGAAAAGCAAGAAATCTTCTCATTCTGGTGCGAAAGGCAAGAAGCAGGACATGTCCAAGGTGAAGTGCTTTCACTGTCACCAACACGGACATTACGCCACAAATTGTCCACAGAAGAAGAAAAATAAGCAGGCTGCTGGGACTGCAGCTGGAGAGGCCTTAGCCTCACAGTTTGAGCTGGATTTTTCGCTGATCGCATGCTTGGTCTCAAGTATGACGGGATCAGTGTGGTTTCTTGACAGTGGTGCGTCTTTTCACATGACAGGAGATCGATATTTGTTTACTGATCTGGATGAGAAAGATCTTGGAGTGCACATCGAGATGGACGATGATGGTAGATACAGTGCGACTGGTATCGGTACCATTTCCTTTGAGAGGGAGTCTGGTAAACCCTTCGTATTGAAGGAAGTGATGCATGTTCCGGGATTGAAGAAGAATCTTATCTCTGTGGCGATGTTAGAAGACAAGGGATATGATGTTGTCTTTAGCGAGGGAAAGGCTTTCCTGCGCAGTAAGGCAACTGGTGAGACCCAGAGGATAGGGGTTCAAGTTCAGAACCTTTATCGATTGTAGGTAGATGGGTGTGCAGCAATGGCAGGCAAGGCAGAAGGAGTGGTGAGCCGGGATGATGGCGAGTTATGGCACCGGAGATTGGGCCACCTTCACCATGGAGCTTTGAAGATACTGCAGTAGATTTCTACTGGGCTTCCTAAAGGCACTCTTGCACAATCAGATCAGTGCAAGGGATGTACCTTAGGAAAATTTGTGAAAGCCACCTTTCACGAGAAGGATAGTCGCGCCACGACGATCCTTGAGAAAATTCACACAGACGAATGTGGACCTTTCTCAGTAGCTTCGACAGCAAAGCATAGGTATTATGTGATATTTGTTAATGATTTTTCTCGTAAGTGATGAATCTTCTTCATGCAGAAGAAGAGTGAGACATACTCAAAGTTCTGTGAGTTTAAGGCACTGGTTGAGAAAGAATCGGGGAAGCAGGTGAAGGCTCTTAGGAGCGACAATGGTGGTGAATTCATCTCTGGCGAATTCAAGGATTTTTGCAGCGTAGAAGGAATTCGAAGAGAGCTCATAGCACCTCATAACCCACAACAGAACGGGGTTGCTGAGCGGAAGAATAGAACAATCGTGGGTGCTGCACGGGCGATGTTGCATGATCAGGGCCTACCCATTTACTTGTGGGCGGAGGCATGCAATACTACAGTATATGTGCAGAACCGTTGTCCTCACATGATACTTGGGATGAGTACACTCGAGGAGGCGTTTTATGGTAAGAGGCCTGATATTTCCCATTTGAGGATTTTTGGTTCACCTGTTTACATTCATGTGACGAAGGATGCCAGGAAGAAGCTGGCGCCGATTGTAGAGGTTGGGATATTTGTGGGGTACACTGATACACCCCACAACTATCGTGTGTATTTTCCAGACAGTGGCAAGACTGTTGTGCGACGGGATATCAAATTTCCGGAGGAGAAAGCCATGAAGTGTTCGCTTGAGAGGGAGCCACACTTGCATGCAAATGAGGAGCTATTAGTTCCTAAGGATGAGCTTCAGGATGTGGATCAGCCACAAGAGGAAGTTCATGGAGTGGAAGAGACCACTCATGCAGCGCCAACCATCAGAGGGCGGAAGCGCACTACAGAAGCTGAGCGATTGGCTCAAGATGCAGAAAAGGTTGTAGGAGCACCTACATCACAGTGCAGATAGAGACAGTTACCTGACCGGTATACTGGATACATGGCTCTTATGAGCAAGTGTATCGTGATAGAGCCATCCTCTTTCGAGGAAGTTGTGGAGGACCCCGCATGGGTAGATGCCATGGTGGAAGAGTATGATTCGATTGTCAGAAACAGTGCATGGGAGATTGTCCCAAGGCCGGAGGGGAAATCAGTGGTGGGTTCGAGATGGATCTACAAAGTGAAGCAGGTAGCTGACGGGAGTGTGGAGAAGTACAAGGCAAGATTTGTTTCTCGAGACTTTTCACAGATTGAGGGGATCGATTATGAGGAGACCTTTGCACCTGTCGCAAGGTATTCTTCCATACGGACGATTCTTGCTCTCTCAGCGCAGATGGGGTGGCACATTCATCAGATGGATGTGAAGACTGCGTTCCTCAATGGAGTCATTGAGGAGGAGGTGTACATAAAGCAGCCCGAAGGTTTCGAGATCTTCAGCAGCAAGTCGCATGTGTGCAGGCTCAAGAGAGCGATGTATGGGTTGAAACAAGCACCTCGTGCTTGGTACACACGGATAGACAGTTATTTCACCGGACTTGGATTCTCCAAGAGTGAGGTGGATCTGAACCTATACCAAATTGTGGTGGAGGGTAAGTTGCTGATAATTGTACTTTATGTAGATGATTTGATTTTGACAGGTGATGAACTGTTGATACACTCATGCAAGGCTGATCTTGCAAAGGAGTTTGAGATGAAGGACTTGGGCCTCCTTCATTATTTCCTGGGATTGGAAATTTGGCAGTGCAGTAGTGGACTGTTTGTTTCTCAGGGTAAGTATGCCCGGGAGATACTGGAGAAGTTCAACATGCATGGCTGCAAGCTTGTTGATACTCCTCTTCCTGGTGGATGGAGGAAGGAGGATGCTACTTCGACAGAGGTAGTGGATGCCACTGTTTATCGACAGTTGGTGGGGTCGCTTATGTATCTGGTCAATACACGACCCAATATATGCTATGCAGTTAACCAGCTTTCACAAGCTATGGTTAAGCCTACCAAGCTCTTTTGGAAGGCGGGGAAGCATGTATTGCGTTATCTCAGAGGCACATCGGGATATGGATTGTGGTACAGACAGTCGGATGAGGTGAAGCTGTGTGGCTTCATGGATGCAGATTGGGCAGGGAGCCCAACGGACAGAAAGAGCACATCTGGAGGGATTTTCAGTATCGGGTCGACAACAATTTCTTGGTACAGCAGGAAGCAGAGATCCGTGGCACTCAGTTCAGCAGAGGCCGAGTGTATGGCAGCGAGTTTGGCTGCATGCAAGGCTATATGGATGAGGAAGATCCTGGTCGGGTTGTTCGGTTCACACTTAGAGCCTACTGTGATTTATTGTGATAATCAGAGTTGCATCAAACTCTCGGTTAATCCAATATTTCATGATAGATCTAAACACATTGACATCCGGTATCATCATATCAGAGATTGTGTGCAGCGGAGAATCATGTTACTTTCATACATTCCTACGAAGGATCAGGATGCTGATATCTTGACGAAGGCGCTCACCAGGAGCAAATTCGAATACCACAGGGGCAGGATAGGGGTTGCAGATAATCCATATCTTGTTGAGAGGGAGTGTTGAGATTGCAACAAGATGATGAGCTTAGTGGAAAGGAGTCGCCTTCACTAAGTGGGCCCGCAGGCTAATTTTGGCACAAAGTCTATTTTTAGACTATGTCTATTTTTAGACATGTGGATCATGATTCTATGAGTTGCAGGATGCTATTTGTGGAGGGTTGGTCAAGTTGTAAAAATAGATGGACTTCTATTTTTATACATAATGGGCGGAATCTATTTTTAGATTGCCAGTCTAAAAATAGGGATGTCAAATATTATTAGCTCTTAATAATATTCAAACTCTAAACATTATCTTATTCTCTTGGAGCACTTCAGTTTGATGCCTAGAAGTGGCACATGTAGCTGACAGAAGGAATTACACAATTCCTAGGGTTTAGTTGAGCTATTGCATGATGGACTTCAGTTAGAACTCATGTGACAGAGTTTGGTGGAGTTGATTGAGGATTTAATGGAGTTGTGTTCAGTTTAACTAATCTAAACATAGTTGAGCTATTTGTATTCAGTTAAACTAATTGATACAATTAGTGAGAGTGGTTTGAATTAATTATTAATTAATTCACTAATTAAATACTCATTAATCAACTAAAGAATACATCAGTTAACTTCAGTGCATGGACAGTTTCAGTGGAGACCAGTGTAGGAATAGGTGAAAGAGCAGGTTAACTATCAGTTGTGACTATACTGTTGCTATTTGCAACACACAGATAGGTGGAGTAAGCCCATGAGGATTGCGCAGTTCAGGCTGGTGGTTTATCTATATAAAGAGCCATCCCATAGCATTGATAACGCAATAGAGGATGGCTATCAAGTGGCAAAAGATTGGAGCATGTGTTTTGCTAGATCTGGCTTGATAGTGTGTAGCAATTGAGGGTGTGCATGAGAGCTTGTGAGGAGCTTTTGTACTATGATTGTTACATGATCTCCATGACATATAATATACAGATAGTTGGGGTTTTCAGCTTTAAGCTTTCCCATTAAATACTGTGTTCATATGTGTGATTGTTTGTGGTTTTAATGTGTGCATGCAATTGATTTTATTTCCGCAATTAATGATCAATGGTAGAAGAGATTTTGTATTGTGCATGAAGATAAAATAGTGTGTGATCAGGAGAATCTCGGTGAATAATATATCAGTTATTCAAATTTCTACAGTAGTCTCTAGATCAACTTCCCAGATAATGAGCTAAAGTCGACAGGAAGCGATCCATCGAAGAGGGGTCATAATGAATCCCACATCATCAACATGAAACAGAGGATGTAATATGAATGTTAATCAAGACTGAAACAGAGGATCAGGAATGTATAAACTGTAGAAGGATTTTCTCTTGAATATATCGGCAACACGACTCCGAAATTTGGTAGCATTTGACTCAAATAGGATCAGAGGTCATGTTGCAAGATTGGTAATCAAATGATGGGCAAACGGATTTCCCAAACCCATGGAGGCAAAGTGATAGAGTGAAGATATCCCAACCCGACATGAACTACGGATAAGTGTCATGTTCAAGAGTAACATACTGCCGACGCAACTGACGAATAACTTCCATTTTCCCCCACCATTTCCGATGAGTACCTCTTTATTTTTACACAAGTTTGAAGAGGATAGCATATGCTTGTTGTATAAGTTTGTCCTTTGGACAAATCCATCCTATTACATTTTACGAGCCCTAGGAAGGAGGAACTCGGTAACATCATGGTGACGATTTTCGATGTCATCAGAGTTTAACGAGTCCGACAAAGGAAGAAATCAACATCTTTTCATATTTAGAGAGTTTGAAAAGAAGCAGAAAAGAAAACTCCATTAGGTCCCTTTTCGTAAATAGTCTCTTAGATCCGAAAAGGTAGAAAACAGTATTTGAAAGAACCTCTTAGTCGTGATAGGCTAAGGTATTCCTTTTTCGCAAATAATCTATCCCAGCTCAAAAAAGGGGTAAATGTATACTAGGTAGATATTGTTTCGCAGCCATTTAACGAGTTCAAAATGACAAGAATCTCGACAATCTTTTCAATTTTCGGGAGTCAGAAAAGAGCTGAAAGTTGAATCCTCCTGGAGGAACATGTGGTATTAAGGATAGCAACTAGTTTTGGTTATGATATAACTGCTTAAAACAAGTAAAGTTTAAGAGGTTGGTTAACAAGACCACTCATCGTAGCGATTCCTTAGGAATAGGTAAAACAATCAATTGAAGGCGTATGACCGGCCAAGCAGATGGTAACGATGGAATGAGAAAAACAAGGTTCATCTGGAAAAACAGACTGATAAAATGGCAATCACGAGAGGTAAAATAAGAATGGTTTCATTTTTACACAAGCTTGAAATCAAGAAACTCTGCTTGAAGTTGGTTTCATTTTTACACAACCTTGAAACTGAAACAAACTATGCTTGAAACCGGTTTCATTTTTACACGAGCTTGAAACAAAAACAAACTATGCTTGAGATTGGTTTCATTTTTACACAAGCTTGCAAAAAATAAACTATGCTTGATAATGATTGCATTCCCCCAGCATGGTGACTTAATTTGAGGTACATGCCCCCCAAGCCTCAGTGCATTCACCAGAGTAGACTATTGGTTACTAACAGGTGGATGGAATGAAGGTTCAATTACGAGATCAAGAGAAAAACTCGACTAGGATTTTACGAGATCTAATCAAAGGCTCGAATTGAAAAGGGAACCCGTTTCATTTTTTAAGAGGTTGACATAGTAAAATAACTATCCTTATGACCTAATTCATTTTTAATGAGGTTGACATAGAAAACGAACAATCCTCAGAAGAGCTTGTTTCATTTTTTAAGGAGCTTGACACAAGAAAATGAACTATGCTCCGACGACCTTGTTTAATTTTTTAAGGAGCTTGACACAAGAAACTAAACTCTGCTCTGACGACCTTGTTTCATTTTTTTAAGGAGCTTGACACAAGAAAATGAACTCTGCTCCGATGAGCTTGTTTCATTTTTTAAAGATCTTGACAAAAGAAAATGAACTCTGCTACGAAGACCTTGTTTCATTTTTTAAGGAGCTTGACACAAGAAAATGAACTATGCTCTGACAACCTTTTACCATAACGAATAAGAGGTCATGGCTTCCAAGAGGTTCGCATATGATGGGAGAACAATGTCTTGGAAATCGTGATCGAATGCCCCCAGTAGACGGTACTCGATGGCACAATCATTGGATGAGGGCAACGAACAAGTGGCCACATAATTAACCCGTGGCGGGGAAGATACAACCGACAGATAAAAATCTGGCAAAGATGATGGTGGACCAGCTACCACCTTAGGACAAAAGAATGAAAGCTGATCAATGGTCACGATCTGACCTTCATGTGGGAAACATATTACATGAAAGAGGGAGGAGACAAGTGCACCCATGGCAAAAGCATAGTCACGCCCCAAGAGTAAATTGAAATCCAAGGGGCCCGGAACAACCATCACGTCTATACAGACGATTTTCCCACCCAAAGTGATCGACAACTTTGGAAGGATCCCTAACAGTTGACTTGTTCCTTTGTTAAAAGCCAACAGATTCTGTGTAATAGGCATAAGCGGTGGAGAACCAAAAGCTTGCCATGTAGTTGAAGACATAACACTAACAGACGTGCCTTCATCTATAATTGTGCTAGGTATGGCCACATCAAAGGTTTGTACCGTGATCTCAAAAGGCACATAAGAAGGAAGGCGGTATCCCGCAAATCAACTCCAATAGAAGGAAGCGTCAAACTAATTGGAGGGGGTACCATTGAAATGAGATGGTCATCCCCTAGTGTTACCGGAGCAAGAGGAGCATCCTCCTGTACCTCGGACATGGGAGCAGGAAGAGCAACTTATTGAGTCACCGGGATGGGAGCATCTTTCTCCAAGTCCGAGGGATTTGAAGAAACAAGAAGAAAATGAGGCAGATGAGATCCACTCTCGATGGAAAAGACCTGATGAACCATAGGCGGGATCAGATCAACCTATTCTACGACCAATGGTTGGTCGGGAATGAATTCCTGAATTTAAATTTTTGAGGGAGCGGGATCAACCAAGGATGACTCTTGACCGATCATGGAAAGAACTAGCGAAGGACTCAAAGAAAGCTTCTGGTAACCAACCGGAAGGTAGGGTGCAGAAAAAGTAGGTTTGTCCAACACTCTCGTGGCTTCATTCATATACGGACAAAGGTGAATAGGATGATTCCCTTCACACAAATTACAGGGATTGGTAACCTTACCCTGTTTCTTATGAATTTTAGCATTGCTAGTCAAAGATGTGCCACCAATATGACTTCCAGAAGCCAAAGGCAATGACAGAAGGCCGTCAGACCATGCCTCAAGTACCTTGGGAATGCCAGGGAAGTCTCGAAGAAAGTGGTCACCTTTGCACAACATGCAAGGGAATTTGAATTTCCATCGAAGGTTGGATGGTTTATCAATGGACAGTGTCTGAGGCGCAATAGCCGCAGAGTTGGCCTCTCTCTTATTTGACTTCTTCTGCTTCGTCTTCTTCTTCTTCTTCTTCTTAGTCACTGGGTTACTAGAATCCAGACTGTCACCAAGCGAAGTAGAAGAGGAGGATGAAGAAACAAGAAAAGAAGGGGAGAGGTCCACCTTAGAATCAACACGATGTTGTTCAAGTGGAGGAGATGGTTGTACAGAGGGCGGAATACTCGAGAGCACAGAGGTCGAGAATAACCAAACAGGAAACCCAACAGTTAACCCAGGAAGGGACAATGTTGACATATAAGGAGCACCAGCATTCCCAAAACTAGAAAAAGGACCAAGATTCCCTTCGGAGGGGATTCCTTGGTTGGTAAACTCTGGAAATGTTTCCATTCGAAACAATCGTAAAAAAAAAAGCTAAGGAAGATAACTTTAACTAGGAATATTTCGTGGGCAGTTAATATTAAGACATTGAAACAAAACTATGTCGTTTCATATTTTAAGAGTCGAGAAATAGGAAAAAGGTGACTCTATCACTTTCAGGTTGAAACAAGCGTGAAAGGACAAGCGCTCAATGATCTTTTCACTTTTTAAGGAGTCACAAAAAGATCGAAATGAATACTCAGGTAATCTAAGCAAGAGGGTGTACCAAGTTTCTGTGAACTGCCGTATACACCTTGGTGATCAAATGAAAGAAAAATGACCAAGGACTTAATGTACATGTAGGTATTCTCTCGAATGTTGTGTTCGATGTATCACGGTTATAGGGCGGCAGACTCGGTTTCCTATGGATAAAAGGATTTGAACCTATGAGGGTCTCCCTTTATATACGCAACGGTACGGGGAGCACAAGTCCGTACTAGTGCTGTCTAAGGCCATATGGTGAATGACAGCTACTGGGTTTAACGATGCTGGAACACATTACTAGCCTAGACTGCTAAATTTTTTTGCGTTAGGTTCCAATGCTTCCTTAGGTTAATTGAATAAATTTTACAGTTGATAATGAATTAATGTTTAAGTTTCAAGGCCCTATCTAATGTCATCTGACAATCTCCTATATGCGGCTATATGAGAAAATAAATCTTTCAATTCGATGAATGCTATCTAGTTAAGGGAAGAGTCTCAAACAATGATGCAACAAATAGTAATACTGCAAACACAAATTTTTCTTAACTAGATGACTTTCACTATCCCAAAAGTAATCTAAAATATTCAATGATGCGAATTATGCAATGTAATCTATGCAAAATTCTCTTTTTTGAAAACTATGCAATTGTAATCTATGCACAATTTCCTTTTTCTTTTGAAAGAATAAGAATGCACTTGATGAATTTTTTGATGAAATGAGAATCTACTTAATGCATACTTTTAATGAAAGAGAATGCACTCAATGCGATTTATATCTTTCAATCATTAAACAATGTAATCTAAGTTCAATGACGGATCTCAAAAAAGAGTTTTCAATGCAATGTGATCTAATGCATTTTAACGAAAATCAAACCTTGAGACGAAAACTAAATGAACGCAAATTTCCTTAATTGAAGGATGAATGCAAAAGGGATGAAAACAAACACTAAGAATGCAATCATTGTTTTGAACACTTTGTAACGAAAATCCTCAAAATGCTATAAGACATGTGAGGTCAAGCACAAAGAGGAATTCCAAAGCATGAGCTCAAAACAAGGCATTCATTCCCTTTTACATCAAGCAATCATAGAAAGAAGACTTTTCAGCTGAACAACGAGCAATGTAATCTATGATCACAAGTGAACAAGCGGACTAAATGAACTCGGACAGACACTTGAAATTTGAACACTCAATCAACAAAAAATAAAAATGCAATCAACTAGAGATGGCTCACCAAGAAAGGAGACTGACTCAATCAGCAGGGTGATGTCCCACGAAGCATGCAACCAGGCAATTGATGCACGATCTTAGAAAAAACTAGGATGTAAGGATGCATGTACGAAAATGAAAAACAACCAAAAAACAAAACCAACAAGCCAATCAAACCCACTTGAGTGAAGGGGAGAATATGTAAATCATACAGAGAAAAGGACTGGAAGGGAAAGACACACTGGTGAAGGACTTAGGGAAAAATCTTATTTTTTCACACATGTTGAAACTGGCATGAATTTTGTGGTTGAAACTAGCGCCAACTGGCATGACTTGCTAACTGACAACTAGCGCCAATCAGTGCAACTATCAAAAAAATAAAAGCGCCAATGCCTGAAACAGAAAAAACAAAGAATTTCTCCTAACCAAGACCAAACTCACCACTTCAAGCAAAAACTAAAAGATTGTAATTGATGAAAAACATAGGAACAAACAGGGAAATGGTCATTCAACTAAACTCGTCGAATGACTAAGACCTCAAAGAGTGACAAGCTCAAAGGAAACTCCCCAGTGGAGTTGCCAATTTGTTGTCCAGGAAAATCCCCTCTACGGACAGAGGCGATCCCTCTAGCCCTAGGGTGGATCTAGCAACTACAGGAACATAGTAACATCTACCTTCCTAGATTGTAAATGAAATCTAGAGCAAGGAAGATGACCTACCTTGTCTTGATGCTATGTTGTCACCTTCCGTCAAATCTTCTTGATCTGTCACTCTTCTCAAGCTCGATACACGCTACTGCCAACGTTCGATTGCCTGTATAGACAGTCCAGACACCACGACAAGCGTAAAATCACGAAAAACATAAAACAATTACAATCTATCTAGCTGATCAAGGAATGCTAGAAATCTTATTATAAATGTAAGCAAGAGTGGAAGATAAACATCAGTTGCATTTTATTATGATAAAGACAAGGGGAGTTTCCAACCAAGCCTTGATGTTGAGGTTCTCCTTCGACAGGTCCCTATCCAAGCACGTTTGCAACACCCTCATACACAAAGGTCTAAGATCTCACTATGTTCCTAACACACAAAAACAATCACACTCTACACTATTCTCCCGAAGCTATAATTGCTTCTCCTTTCTATCATCACTAAGGCTGTAGAGCTAAAGGAGGTCTCCTTATATAACAATGGAGGAGGAGGTTATGGGCCCTCAAATAATGGGAAAAGAGCTTATCCTTTGGAGTAGTTCCTATTTCTTGGGAACAAGAAGCCCAAAGGGGAATTCCTCGCCATATCCTCAAAACAAACTTCCAACTCGCCACCTCGCGAAGCTTCTAGTCATGAAAGCT
The DNA here is from genome assembly GCA_034641835.2 of Pinus albicaulis. Lineage (NCBI taxonomy): Eukaryota > Viridiplantae > Streptophyta > Pinopsida > Pinales > Pinaceae > Pinus > Pinus albicaulis. The sequence continues at coordinate 1,864,088,385 of CM076575.1, read as the reverse complement.
TCACTTCTATTTAAAAAACTTTCCAAAAGAGGATTGGCGCAGGTCCGACATTAAGATAGAGTGCCGATCGGCGTGGGCCTCAGTGTAAATCTCTGCTACCGGCGTGGGTGAGACACTGAGAGAAAGCGTCGACCTTGAAAACCAGGATTTTATAGGGATCTTCCAAAAAAGTTGTAAAGGGAGATGATTTGGCAGACAAAATGTGGTTTAGGGGTATGTATTCCATGCTTGGAAAGTACACAAGGGTCACTGTATGGGTCCTCCAGGATCAAGGAACAGGGAGTACAGGGATGGTGACAAATTACTCTGTAACAAGGGGTCTATATGATTTATTATTTATGTGATTACTTCTATATCATTGCCCTATTGTTATTTATCATCTCTGAACTTTCCATGAAGTTATGGGCAAAGTACTAGGTTTTGGGCCTGAAAAGGTGGCTCAAATCCCAGGGACGTTGGCACAAAATTGAGGAATTGGGGCCCTGGATGCTGGCATGTTGTGTTATGCCTACGTCTATAGCCTTCTCGACACTAGCTTGCAAGCCTGTGTCTATTTCTATGGCTCAAATAGGTCAAAATTTCAGTGTGACCCAAGGGTAAGAAGCTTGAATGGTTGGGTTACCTCCTGGGGTGTTGTTGTTGTTTTACAACGTTTGTATGTTGTGTTTTTGTTGGTTTCACTTCCTTAAGGTCACCTAGGAGGTTGAATCTCATTATAGTAGCCTCTCGTCGCATGTTTTCCCTCGTTGGACGGTTACTTGGGTAGATGTGGGAAGAGGGTGTTACAGAGTGGTATCAGAGCAGGGTTCAACCCTTAGACTGAATGGGTAGTTTGTTGATCATGCATTTATGTGGGTTTCATATGTGTTTAGTATGCTTGTGGTCTATGTGTGCTTGTTGCATTTGCATGGTGTTGATCATGGTTGTAGTGATGTCATCGGGTGAAGGTTGATGGTGTTGTTGTGGGATGTGTCATCATGAGGGTATGGTTGTATATGCATTTATTATGCAGGTTGATGTATATATGTTGTTATGCATGCATTTTCATGGTGAAGGTTGTTATGCATAAGGTCATTGTATGCAATTAGGTCATCACGATGATATTGGTATGTTATGATGGTAATGTGTTGGTGAAGATAAAGCAGATCGTCATACAATTTTGCATGCTTGGTGTGCAGGTATGTGATTCATGGTTGTTGTAAGAATTAGGGTTACTTACATATTTGTCATTTCATTGTTGTTGTGGCTACATGCATGGTAGATGCTAGTGAATCAGTGTGGTCATATGCATGTGTTGAATGGTCATGCATGATAGTAGCGTCTTGTCATATGCATTGTTGTTGTTGTTGTTTTATGTTATTTAACCTGATGATTATGCTATATGTTGTCGATGATAAGGTTATAGGTTAACTTGTTGTTGTCGTATGATAGTTAGCTTGATGATTAGGTTACATGATAGTAACTTGATGATTAGGGTGATTATATTAAGATCTTGATGTTATATGTATAAATTATACAATATGCATGTATATCTTGGATTCACCCGATCTAACAATGTACTAAAGTTAAATACTGAATCGCTTCTACAAATATTTTGCGGAATTAAAAACACAATCGCTAATCACATGAACATGAAGAAAGATCAATCACACACAACACAAATAATTTCTCGAGGAAAGCTTACAACTAAAAAACCCACTACCTTCTATTGTATATTATATCATGGATCATGAAACAATTACATACAACACTCTTCTCACAGGAGCCCTCAGTAAATCAACTAATTGTCTCACACTATCATACAAAAATTGGTAAATCCCTTAGCCAATTTACTACCTGTAGACAACTTGCCTTCACTGTGCAATCCCTGAATTGATGCAATCCTACTTGCGTTGATTGCGCAAGTATCATGGTCAAATCCAATGTGTGTTTACTTGCATGTGTGCAAGTGGATAATGTCACAACTGATAGTCAACTTCCCTTTCACCTAGAACTCAACTGGGTCTCCACTGGATCTGACACGCATGTAGCTAATATTAGTAAATCCTCAGTTGCATGTGAGATCACTGATTGTGAATTAAATAATATTTAATTCACTTGATCTCTCACTAGTGTATCTTGAGTTACAACTAGCACAACTGAGTTTAACTCACTTAACTGAGTTAAACTTATTTACAACTTGCACCAACTCATGCACCACTGCACTTCGAACTCTGTTACAACTAGAATTACTCTGCATGTCCCACCAACCAACCTCTAACTCGAAATTCACTAGCTAACTGAATTTTCCACTTCAGTTAATTATTTCAAGTCCACATTGAAAATAGATTACAATTTAATGTCCATCTAAATTAAGGGATAATAAAAATACACATGCACCCAAAAATAGACCTGTGGGCCCCACCCTAGTGTAAGTGCTTAATGCAACTAGGTGCTTAATGCACTAGTGTGGGTTCTGAATCTTCTTGTTGAATCTCAACACTCCCTCTTAACAATAAAGGATTATCCTTCACCCCGATCCTATCTCTATGGTATTCGAATTTTCTCCTGGTGAGCACCTTCGTTAAAATATCTGCATCCTAATCTTCCATGGGAATGTACTGAAGCAACATGATCCTCCTCTACACACTGTCTCTGAAATGATGGTACTAGATATCTATATGCTTGCACCTATTATGAAACACGGGATTAATCGAGATTTTAATGCAACTCTGATTATCACAATGAATCACTATCAGATCCATCTAAGAACCAAACAAACCAACCAAGATCTTTCTCATCCAGATAGCCTCACATGCAGCTTGGTTTGCTACCATGTATTCCTCCTCCTTTTAATTGAGTGCCACAAATCTTTGCTTCATGTTGTACCAAGTGTTAGGGTCCTATAATAATATGATTCATAATTTTGAATTAACTATGATTAGTCTTGCAATATTGTACATACTTTTGCTTCCTGCAAAATGTTTTTCCATATTAAAATAAAAAATGTAAAGAGGGTGAAGTCCTAAAATAAAAATCAAGGGACTAATAAAAGAAAAAGATCAAAAAAGAATATAAGATATGAACCCCACCAAAAAGAGATAAAAATAGATCTTGAAAGTGATGCAAATTCCTTTGCCACTACTTTTTACTTTACTTTGCAAAATAAGATTGTGTGCAACTTGTCAAAAATGCCACAATCCATGATGATTAAACAACTTAATCTTGATAATTCATGTTTTAAATTTCATACTAATAGTTAGAGAATAAATATCTAGCCAAACTATTTAATCTTGGCAGATTAGTAGTTAGGGAGAGAATAATAATGAGCTCAACAGTTTAATCTAAGCCATTGGAAGTTATAAGATTAGCATTAGATAGTTTGCTTATTTAAAAGAAAATAAAAAGGGTCTGCAAGCTCAAATGCACCCAATAAATGAAGAAAACATGTTAGGGTAAAATATGGGTAGGCAGAAGTAGTTTTCACAAGGCATGGATAGTAGAAATTGGTCATTTCATATTACTAACTTCCTTCTAAACTCATTTCCCTTGTAAAAATATCCCTTCCCCTTCATATTAACATTCATTTTTCCTTACAAAACCCCCTTTTCCTTAGTTAAAAAGCATATGTTCATTTGGAAAAGTAAATTCCTTTATTAACTTCCCTTTTCATTCAAAATACCCAAAAAAAAACCCCCTTATCCTAAGTCTAAAACTTAATGATATGTCGGGTCCCAATATGAAAAATCCCTCCCCGATAATTAGTTTAAACACTAGTTCTTAGTGTATTTTATAAATCTCGCCTATATAGACATTCCCGCACATATTCAACTCCCGCATCATATTTCACTTAACCCAGTTTAATATATATGGTTAAACCCATTCCCATACTTTGTTAAACCCCATATATACTAACTCCCCACTATTATAAAGTCCCGACCCACATTATACCATGTTATGTTAACCCCGCCCATAACATATTCCTAACCCTTTGTATATTACAAACACCCGTCGCATAAACTATCCCTGGGCCCCGCCTATCAAATCCCTGATGGATCATTCCCATTCACCCATCCGTCGAATCTTGATCGATCAAATCCAATGGCCAATAGCCTCTTTCACATTCTTGAATGAGAAATCTTTAACACCACCGAGAGCTTGCGAAATAAGTTGTTTTCGCAGCCCCGCTCCATGCTACGTGGCAGCGTTTGATTCCATCGCATCCTCATGCCAAAAACCATTTACCAGCTTTTGCCGATGCGAAAACATCCAAGCTATTTTATCTGCCTGTAATGAATACCACCCCTCCATTTGAATTTAATCCCGCGCCCTTAAAGTTTAATCAATGCTGGTTAAAACATAAAGCCGCCCTTTCCATGTCTATTCACCATTATTCTGTTACATTTTGTGGAAAAGAGCCATTGCCGAACTATTTCAAAGCAAAACATTACTCTGCCAACCTGTTTTTAAGCCCTTTTTCATCAGAATTCAAGACTCTTTGCTGCTATAGCCAGTGCAAAACTTGTTTAAACCAGTATAAAGACCATTAAAGCCTCAAAAAGCCTGCGCTACCGCTAGAGAACCTTTCTACATACCAAAGCTTCATTTTCCAGGTATTCTTGAAATACCAAGACCTGTTGTTAAGCAATCAAGTAATAATTGAAGAAATTGAACTAGTTTAGGAGCTTTACATACCATAGAAAGCCATTGTTGCATCTCAAACCCTTTCTGCAGACTGATATCATCCTTTCACAGTATTCCTGAGGGCTTGAGCATATTTCTTAAGCCAAAGAGTAATTAATTGAATAAAATAAATAAATCCATGGCTTCCCAAGGTATTGTAACAATCAAACCCCTGCAACCTCCTGTTGTTGATGTGGAACATACCCCCCTTGCAGACATCGAATTCAAAATTAGTGACCTTGTCATTGATTTCAACCTCCTTGAGCTCCACTATTGGAGCCATGATAATTCAATTGACCAAGCTGATGATGTTTACCTTTGCGAGTCAAATTTTCCTAAGTATATTGTCCCATAGACCTTCCAGTGTACAAAGGTTATCAAACTTTATCAATCCAGTTATTTTCCTGATCAAAGAGCCTTAGTGACCCCTGGTAAAGAGATTTTATTCACCATCACAGCTGAATCAATAAACCAGATGCTACAAATTCAACCTAGGCCCGATGAAACCCCACTGTATATTGAGACCCTCACAGAATTGTATCTCAAGCTTGAATTTCCAAAGAGGTTCCAAATATTCCAAACATTCATTCCCTCATTAGTAGAAACTCCCAAGACTAAACCTCCTTATCCAGCTGGTATATTCTCTGAGAGAACCAAGCATATCATCACAATGTTGTCTTATATTTTGGGTTATTTTTTTGATGAGCATGTAGATGCTTCCATTCTAGGTTTTCTGTCTATTTTCTCCCCTGGTCAGCCTCTTGGTTCTACATTCAATTTTTCCCAGTACCTTTATGATACAATCCATGAACAACTAGTTAAATTACCATAGGAGGGAGTGTTCAAATATTTATTTGTTTTGTTCCATATGTTCCTATACTTTCAATGTGAAAGATTTGCAAATCCTCAGTCAGTAATCTCTTGGACTTCATTAATCAGAAAAGATTCCATAGAGTTCACATACAAAGACTTCATTGACTCATTCTTCTGTCCAATTGTCAACATGCTGAACAATAACATTCAATCAAGAATTAGTGATGAGATAAAAAAGGTCTTGCAGTTATCATAACACAATAGGACAGGAGATTGGTATCTTTATCAAAACCACACTGAGATTGGGATATATGGATCTCAACTCACTCCATATAATCTGCCCAAATACCTCCCAATGAGATTATTTGCACTTGAATATATCAAGCAGATCCTTAAATCTGATGAAGTGAATTTCTTGCCAGCCAAAAAGAAAACACAGTTTAAAATAAAAAACCATATTGGTCCCTTCATCTGCAATAACAGGACTGCTGGGCAACATGCATAAAAGTGTCTTCAAGAATTTAAGTTCTGTGAAAGTTTCAAATGGAATTATGATCCTTTAGGAGTTACTAGCAAGCTAAGAATAAAATTTAAGTTAACTTGTTTTTTCCATGAGTCCAAGCCAGATATTGAGAAATACTCCAATCAGTATGAATGGTTGGAGAACACTTTGAAAGAGGTAGAGAAGAAAGGTGATACTAGTTCCATCTTCCAAACTCCAGCCCCACAAGATAGGAACTCCAAAAGAGCCAGAGAAGAAGGATCATATTCAGCTCAAACCACCACTGAAACTAAATTCAAATTGATGTAAAAGAAGGAGCCCAAATTAAATCCTGTAAATGAATGTTGAAACTATTGAGATCATAGATACAGACACAATGGTAAAAGAGAATGCACCTCCAGCAGTTTCAGAGGAAACTCACCAACCTTCAACATCTAACACTTAAATCATTCAAAAGCAACATAGTGTTGAAGTGTCTTCATCAAGTAAGCTAGCAGATAAAGAACATGATATCATGCAGAAGTACAAGGAAATGAAACTTAGAAATGAGGCATTAAAAGCATATTTTTATGCCCAATATTGGAAGCAGACACCTAGTGACCAAATTAGGTTGCTTTCTGCATTTGATTACAAGACCAGGAAGATGCAGATGACTTTCTTACAGTCCACAGTGAAGCATGCTAAGTCATTAGCCGATTATAAGAAAACATCATATGAAGTTCAAGCCAAATATATTCATCCTATAGAACAAATAGAATTTCATAAGCAAGCTGGTGAAATATTGTATTCTACCGTGACCAATAAAGCCATGAGTGTCCAAAAACTGCAAAATACTCTAGAAAACATCAGAGGATAGTTAAATTTAGAAAATGCTTTCTCACAAGACAAAGACAATAGAATCAAATCTCTTGAAAAACTGGTCATAGAAGTGGGATATGATCCCAAGAACATCAAAGTTGCAGAAGAAATCATCAAGAAAAAAAATGCAAACATTTTTGCATTAGTGAAACAGCTCAAATTGCCTCCTACTGAACATCCACAGACCAAAGAAGTATTACAGGATGAAAGCCAAAAAGATGAGATGATGAAACTCATTCTTCAGTTAACTGCCCAATTGAAAGAAATGGAAAATGAGATGGATAAGTTTGTGCAGGAGCAAAAGGCTAGCATGGAAGCAATCCCTGCCACTGCTATTCCTTCAGTCACTACAATAGTTCCGGTAGCCACAACACTTCCCACTACATCAGCTCCATAATCATCTACAAGAGTAGCTCATCCTAGTGATGAAGAAGGTAAACTAGTTAAAGCAATGCAATAGATGTCCATATAGACTAATGAAATAAATAGACTTAAAGAACAACTAAAAATTCTAGAGCATGAGAAGAAACTAGTTCAAATCATGCATAAGAATGAAGTATAGAAGTCAAACAGATTGACTGAGAAAGTACAGAAGTTGGAGAAATAATTAACATTGAAAGAACCACTTACCCAAGCAAACCAGCAACTGTGGGCCAATATCATTAACTCTGTAAATGATATTTGGCCATCCATTCAAGTTATTTATGAGAAGAAGGATCTTGTCAAAGCAGCAAGTGAAGCCATTCAGAAAATCAAGGAAGAACTTGGTAAGAAGCCAGAGGAGGCCAATGAAATCATTTATTCTTAATTCCAAGAACAAACAGGAATTGGAAGAAATTGGCATTAGTGACAAAATTGAAACAATCCTAGAAGTTAGAAAGGTAATTTCTAAAAGGAACTTGATGGTACAACTTGAAGAAAAGTGTTAGAACATGGAGCTTGCCATAACCAGATTCATTGTGAAATTTGATGTTTTGAGGTAGAAAGGTCTGCCCAATCCTTTGGTTATAAAAGACACATTGATGAAACATGAAGATTATGACAAGAAAATCAGAGAAGTGGCAAAGGAACAGGCCAACAATTCCTCCATGAAAGGAATGCCTACAGGAAAAGTGCTTTAGCAAAGTTTTGAGAATCTCTTTTATCTCCAGCATGAGGTGAAAAATCTATTCATTAACAAACCTAATTTTGCAAAATATACAGATGTTGATGAAATTTTAAGGAGAATGGTAAAGATTAAATTACCATATGCAGAGGCTTGGGAGAAGTTGACTGATTTACTTTTGTTATAGGTCAATTTGGGCACCATTCCCAATGACCTGGTTAACTGGGCATCATCTCCAGGACCGATGATCAAGGGTCTATCATTCCCTATCATCTTAGTTGCTATATGCCCTAAGACAGAAAACAAGACAAATCAAACAAGACTTTCATCAAGGAAAGGTTTCCATGGTTTGAAGCTTATTATTTAGCATATGAGAGCTCACCAACGCAGGCTCTAAGGGGCCTAAGTGCATTGCATATGTAGGTAGCCCCATGCAAGGCTACTTTGCAAAGAACTTCCCGACATTCAAAGGTGCATTGGTCACATTGGGAGCGAAATTCTCATTGTTCTGGAATCTCCACTTGGCCAGTGCCTTCTAGAAGAGTTCACATGTGTCAAGCTTCGGATCCAAGTATCCATTTGAAATCTACATGAATGGAAGCATGTCTTGCCTATTTTTGGGACGCTATTGATTGAAAAAACAACCTACAGTTCATCTATAAATTGAACAAAGATCTAAGTGTTTGATAAGGAAGAATTTGAGTAGAGAAATGATGGAGAATTTTCAATTGAGAACTTAGTTTGTAGAGCTAATGTTGGAGAGATTTATGCTGTGATGAGACTTGGGAACTATGCTGGAAGGTCACTCCAAATCAGTCACTAGGTTGTAACCTCTCCTTCTATCATCAATAAAGATTACTTCTTGTTTTTCCCCACATGCATCTATGTTAACTTTGATTTTCCATATTGTAAGATCTTGGTTGATGAATGTAGTTTATGCTTAACTGATTTAGCTAACTAGCTTGAATATATATCTATATTATTGCATCTCCTGTTGTTTCAGTGTTCTTTCTTATAGGAAGCATTTAGCCAATGAACCACTTGAATTTGAAGCTGTAGCAAAAGCGACAAAAGGAGTCATTTGGAAGCGACTAAAACAAGTAAGCCTCCAATCCTATCTGTGTATCTATTTAGGAGAAATGGTAGTATAGTCTTTCACCTGTTGTTCTAGACTAACACTTGTCTAGGGAAGCGTAATTTATTCGTAGATTACAATTCTAGCCCAACAAACTGGCGACTCCACTGGGGAGAATTTTTCTTAGTTCTAGGTGTTTTAGTCTCTGATTTGCTTTCTAAATCCACCCAGTAGCTATTACACATAAATATTAGACTTTTTCAGACCTTAATTTGCAAAGACAGTGAGCCAAACAGTAGCTTTTTCTTTGTTTACTGCACCCAACGCACCCTTAGTCAGGGCACAGTGCTTTGCAGAGCACTGTCTCCCTTCCAAGCCTGCGTTGCAGAGCACTGTCTCCCCTTGGAGACTGCGTTGGCTCCTGAAAGGGACCAAATTCCCTTGAATCTGACTTTGCAACTTGCTTCAGTTATGTTTGCTGCTGTGTTCTGGAAAGTTTGATGCTCACTTTGACCAGTGACTCTATATACTTCTTCCTCCTTTGGCTAAAAATTTGTTCAATGTTTGTTTAGAAAAGTTTTTCTTTATCATTGACAAGTTGATTTCAAAGTATTTTTTTATGGCCGCATTAAGAGTCATTTGCTTTTGAAATAGGAAATTGTCGTAAAATATTTTTTTCCTTGATAGGAGAAATTATTGTTGAAATCCTCATTTTTCCTTCAAAAGAGAAATTGTTGTTTGTATTATTCGTTTCTCGAAAGTAAAAAGCATTTCGATTATTGATATAGTGCACCTAGTTTCTTTTCTGCATTCATATCATTAAGGAAACTGAAAAGAAAAACTTGCATTTGCATGTACGATTGTGTGTTTTTTGCAAAAGGAACATTAGGAAATCTGCATTTAGTTTGTGATTCATTGACTTTGTTTTTGTTCATTGATTTTTTTGCTCACAAATTATTGTCTCTCTTCCCAACAAATTGGCGCTCTCTTCCCTTAGTAGCTAGGTTCTTCAATGAAAAAGCTGAAAGTGAAAGTTTGTTTATCATTCTTTGCTTGCATTTTAGGAATTTCATATACATCATTGTGGTGAACCTGAAAGGAAAATTGTTAAGCAAGATCAACATAAAATAAATCTCAATTTACTTAACAACGCATTGGAACCATAACGATAACATTTAGAAGGTCTAGGCTAGAGATGTGTTCCAGCGTCGTAAAACATAGCAGTTGTCGTTAACTTGTTTGCGATACATTCCGAATGTGATACCTCACTCCACGTACGTAAGTATATCATAGCTCGTCCATGTACTCTCGGGTATATCGGGTGGTGTTACAGTACGATAAGTATAAAGGGGTGCTCTCACTGTGCGGTTTCGCATCAGACAACGCTAATACGGACTTGGGCCTCCACGTACCTTCGGGTATATTTGGGAGGACAATTTTTAGGTGCTATCCATCCATAGTGAACTGAGTCAGCCGCCCTGAAATTCTGATACACCGAACACAACATTCGGGGAGATTACCTACCCGTACTTCTTGGTTCACCGAGAGGTATTCTGCAGTTCATAGTTTCTTGGTAAACCCTTTTTCCTAGCATTACCCTCTTTTTGTTTATTTGTTTTTGGATAAAATAAATCAGTAATCGTGGAAGAAAAAAATCCTTTCCCCCGTCGTTCGCGTAGAAATCGCTCTACCGAAAACAGTACCATCAGTACCTCTGGTGAAACATCATCTTCCCATATACCAGAGTTGGCACAAGTTGTTTCTACAAATCCTAGTTTGTCTACTGTTGTCGACATAGAGTCTTCACAATTACCCGTGGTCACGATCCATCCAATTTGTGAGACCATACCTCCCGAACCCGACATTGTTCAACTGGAAGTTGATCCAGATCCCATTGTGCTCTAGGGGGCAGCTGTTATTGGTCAAACTGGACATCATCCCCAGGACCAATGAAATAGGGTCTATCATCCCCTTATATTTCTGTTGTTATATTCCTTAAGTGAAGAAAACCTTGATCCCGAAGTCGAACAACCGGAAGTTGTTCCTGTATTGGTCACTCCAAAATCTATTGTAGCCATTGAGTCTCCCATATCGCACAGTCAACCACTTGAAATATACTTCGTGCCAAACGGCGAAGTTCTTCCACCTGGTTTAATTTTGATTGAATAAATATCACAATACAAGACACCTTTAACTCCAACTCATTTTCAGTAGGAGATTTACCTGTACAAGTCTTTTCCTCAATCACCTTCCTCTGCTTTTGTTGATCTTGTTTCACTTCAAGTTCCTGTAGATTCTATAGGGTATACATTGGGTCATTTGACCATGGATGAGATAACATCCCAGACTGAAACATCTATTTCAGCTACAACAACATCTACTGTTGCTTCATCTTTGATGTTTTTTCCATTGATTTCATCCATGTCATCATCTGGAATCCTATCTAGTTCCTCTCCTTGGTGGCTAGTGATACCACATATGTTACCCTCGAACATTCCTAAATTCAATGAAAACCCTGGAGAAGACCCGTCAACGAATGTTATAACTTATCATTTGCGGTATTCATCAAACTCCTTAAATGATGACTTCGTTAGAATACGTCTTTTCCAGCGCACACTCACTACTCCAACTGCACAATGAGGATGGTTATTTTTTCCTATGTGAACCTCGTTAAAAAATGAAATAGGTGTTGAGGATAGTTCTTTTCCTGTGTCAACTTCAATAAATGAAACATGTTCCCACGAGGATGGTTCTTTTTCTGTGTCAACCTCGTTAAAAAATGAAACAAAGTTATGAGGATAGTTCTTTTTTCTTGTGTCAACCTCGTTTAAAAAATGAAACAAGTACCTTGAGGATACTTCTTTTTCTTGTGTCAACCTTGTTAAAAAATGAAACAAGTGGCTTTGAGGAAAGTTCTTTTACTGTGTCAACCTCATTAAAAAATGATACAGGTCATGAGCTTAGTTTTTTTCCTGTGTGAAGCTCGTTAAACAGTGAAACAAATGCTCCCCTATAATGAACCTTCGTTCCATCCAGCTAATAGTAACCAATAATATACTTAGATGAATGAAATGAAGCTTGGGGGGCACCTACTCTTGCAGGGGGCATTCGACATGTGCTCTTGCAGGGGGCATTCAAAACATTCTTACCAATTGCATGCAATCGATTGCCGAAGTTCGGGGAAAAATCAGGTTCAGAGCTCCAAAATACAAATGGTAACTATGGAATGGTAAAAATGAATAGTGAAAATAATTTTAATAATCATTTAATTATTTTCAAATTGAATTTATTGCTATGACTATAGTTTTATTATGTTTTTATCATGAAACAGGTATTTCTAATCCATTTGATGTTGCTCTAAAATAGGTCTTACAGTTGACGAATAGATTAGTCATGCAGATTTATTTCAAGAATGATTTGACCACAAAGCATACTTTTTCTCCTTATTTTTCGAGCTTTGTTAAAAAGGAAAAAGGATTTGAAGCGCACTTTTATCTCTTTTTCGAGCTTCGATAACAGTGAAAAAGGAACCCCTGGAGTCTTCTTTCAGCTCTTTTCAGGCTCCGATAATGTGAAAAGATTGCCGAGCACTTGTCATTTCAAGCTCGTTAACGTAAATGAATTGATATCTACTCAGTATAAGTTTAACCCTTTTCTGGACTGAGATGGATTATTTATGAAAAAGGAATACTTTGGTTAAACATGACCAAAGAGGTTCTTTCAGATATTATTTTACATTTTTGCAGATCTAAGAGACAAATTTACGAAAAAGTACTTTTGGAGTTCTCTTTCGTCCTCCTTTTGAAACTCTCTAAATATGAAAAAGGACCAGGCTATCACTGTCGTTAAGCTAGTTAAAACATAAAATAACGACGGGTTTGTTGATCATGGCAAGAATCGAGTTTTATTCATCGCTAGACTCGTTAAATTATTAAATAGCGATACTTAATCGCCCGAAGGGTTTAATTATAGATCAAGAAAATGTTATCCTCCTCAAGCTTTTTAAAAAATAAAGAGGTACTGGTTGACAAATGACCGAGGAAAATTTGGGAAAAGCAAGCAAAGTTTCTTTTTGGTAGCAAGTCTCTCTTGAACATGACACTTCTTTCACTCCATGTCCATGACTGTTTGGGTTGGGTAATCATCTTGACGGTTCATTTACACCTATGGTTCATCATACCTTCACTTTGGTTTTGGGTCAAGGCTGCCAACTCATCACAGTGTCACTGATATGTTCAAGAGAAGTCATCCAGTGATTAAAAACTCATCCATCTGCAATACTCATAAAATTTCATTTTCATGACCGTCATCCCTGAAAATTTCTATATCAAGTCATACCCTTGTCTCCGAAATCAGTAACTCCTGTTTTGCAATAAGGTGACTTGCTGTCGACAACAAATCAATATCCAGGAAGTTCACTTAGAAACATCAGATTCCAGTACCATGAGGCTTGTTATAGCATCGACAAGATCCTCGCTTCCGGACTTTTGACTGAAATATTTTGTTTAGCATTCGACATCAAATCATCTATTCACGCCTTACAAAATGTACTGCATTACCTTGAGGGCCATTGACATTAATGGTGGTTCTCTCGCATTTGTTAACAACTTACATCATTGGCTGATAATCAAACGATGTCTTTCCATGTTTGACGACAAATCATATATTCGCATGGCTAGACTTGTACCCGAATGATCGAGTTAATGAGATAAGAAGACCCCAGATCTAGTTTCAGCCATCCGGGCTGTGATTTTAGGATTTTTGTACACATCATCTATACGGTAACCTTACTTATAGATTGTCATCCAAACATGGGCCTATATTTGTAGGTGTGTCTGCATCTGGGCAACATTCCAATGTAGACGACTTTCTGAATTATGTACATGTTATTAGATTGTTTTATGTGCTAACTATGGGAATGCCTACCATCAACAATTATGATCAATAGAGGATATATCATGATGTAATGTATTGTAAGATTGATGTAGGTGACCATTCCGCTTTATTTCTAGGCTCATCATAGTGTAAAGCATCTCAATCAAATTTTATTATTATTTGGATCTCATGCTTTAGGGGGAAATTGTTATAGGTCAATTTGGGCACCATTCCCAATGACCTGGTTAACTGGGCATCATCTCCAAGACCGATGATCAAGGGTCTATCATTCTCTATCATCTCAATTGCTATATGCCCTAAGACAGAAAACAAGACAAATCAAACAAGACTTTCATCAAGCAAAGGTTTCCATGGTTTGAAGCTTATTATTTAGCATATGAGAGCTCACCAACGCAGGCTCTAAGGGGCCTAAGTGTGTTACATATGCAGGTATCCCCATGTAAGGCTGCTCTGCAAAGCACTTCCCAACATTCAAAGGTGCGTTGGTCACATTGGGAACGAAATTCTCATTGTTCCGGAATCTCCACTTGGCCAGTGCCTTCTAGAAGAGTTCACATGTGTCAAGCTTCAGATCCAAGTGTCCATTTGACATCTACATGAATGGAAACATGTATTGCATATTTTTGGAAAGCTATTGATTGAAAAAACAACCTATAGTTCATCTATAAATTGAACACAGATCTAAGTGTTTGAGAAGGAAGAATTTGAGTAGAGAAATGCTGGAGAATTTTCAATTGAGAGCTTGGTTTGTAGAGCTACTGTTGGAGATATTTATGCTATGATGAGACTTAGGAACTATGCTGGAAGGTCACTCTAAATCAGTCACTAGGTTGTAACCTCTCCTTCTATCATCAATAAATAATACTTCTTGTTTTTCCCTACATGCATCTATGTTAACTTTGATTTTCCATATTGTAAGATCTTGGTTGATGAATGTAGTTTATAATTAACTGATTTAGCTAACTAGCTTGAATGTATATCTATATTATTGCATCTTCTGCTGTTTCAGGGTTCTTTCTTGCAGGAAGCATTCAGCCAACGAACCGCTTGAATTTGAAGCTGTAGCAGAAGCGATAGAAGCAGTCATTTGGAAGCGACTGAAACAAGTAAGCCTCCAATCCTCTCTGTGTATCTATTCTGAGTTAGGAGAAATGGTAGTACAGTATTTCACCTATTTTTCTAGACTAACACCTGTCTAGGGAAGCATAATTTATTTGTAGATTATAATTCTAGCCCAACAACTTTGAAAGTGAAAAGGTAAAATAGATCAGTCAGGATAAAAGTAAACAGAGCAATCAAAGTGAAGATAAACCAGGCAGTTTAAAATGAAAATCAGCAGTAACAGTCAAAGTGGAAACAGAGACAGTTTAAAGAGTATCATATGAAAGACACAGTTTAAAGTCAAAACAGAGATGGCAAAGCAGAGTTAAAAGCAACCAGCGTAAAGGACACTCAACAACATGAAGAAGTCAGCTAGTGTTGAGCAACAGTTAGAGATAAAGCAACAAAAGATCAAACAAATAAACAACAAATCCAAATAAAAGAGGGACAACTTGCATCAGTTACTTAGTTGTCTGTATCTTCTTGCACGAAGATATTTATTTTTCCTTGAATAATTCCTAAATTAGTTTTAGGATATTTTGTAATAGTTTTTGTATAAATACTTCATAATTCTAAGTATTGAGTGTGGATTGTGGATTGCTAAACATTTCTATAGTTGCATTGATCTGAAACTTGAGGGTTCATTGTACCATTTTCAAGTCAGCAAACTAGATTGAGCAATAAAGGCATTATATTACATGATTCATGTGTTGAGCCACTTCAGTGAATTATTTTCAATTTTTCTTTGTTATTTTATGAAGTTTTCACATACTTGCATGTCTTCTGAATCTAAATGTATAACGGGAATTTTATTTCAGAACTTGTTTAAATACACTCTGTCTTGAACTATTATTTCATTTTCATGTTTTCTTCTGATATCCAGATTAGGGAATTCTTCATTGCTCCCTAGTTTCGATTGACCTCTGTCATTTCCTTCATTATCTGGATCTGAGAATCCTTAATTGCTCTCTCATCCCGATTGAAACCATTTCACCTTCCAGCCTAAAGACCTGAATCAACTCAGCTACCTTGCCCAGTGAACACTTCCTTTAGAACTTAATTCTGCTATGTTGCTTGATACATTGACTCCATAGCCAAATGGAAACCAGAACTATATCTATCTATCTGAATCATTAATTCCACCACCAAACCAAATCAAAACCAAAACCAATCAATCTCACATAACTAGCCTAAAATCAACTAAAAAGAACAAAGATAAATCACAAAGAGAGAGCCCTCTCTGAGCATTAGGAAGGCTAGATCCTAAGCTTAAATGTAGGTTTGTGGTTACCTCTAATATTTCTTGAACTAAAAGCATAACAACCTTGGGAAATTATTGGAGTGATAACATACTGGCGACCATACTGGGGAGAATTAGTCCTCAGTAAAATAAACCTTAAAGGATTTATTTTTACTCATCTTTTCACCTTAAGTTTTATTTAGGGTTGTTACAATATTTCATTAATAAATTAAAATTATGGCTTCCAAAATAATATACTATACCATGTCTCATCCTGATCCACAACTTTCTATAATTATGGATGACCCTGATAGAATTTTAAAGAAAAACTAATAAGTAGAAAGTCTAGGGAATACTAGTCAATTAATCAAAGCTAATTCACTGCCCAAAAAATTATCAAGCTTGCAAGACATTGAATTTGATTTATCTTTTGAACACTCTTTATTTAGAACTAAATCTGAAAGTTCAATTTATGATAGTGTAATAGATCCTTATTTCATTCAATTCATTGAAGCAAGGAAGGACATTGTTTCACTTGACTTAGATCAACAAGCTCTAGAACCATTTGATAAACTTGAAGCTTTAACTGCAACTTTAATTAAAGACATTGATGAAGCCTATCTTCAACATTATGTTGAATTAACTGCTTTATCTGCTTATACCCCTAAGCCTAATACCATTCATTCAGAATTTGTAAATTCATCTTTGTTTAGTACCACCTCATCTATTATTTCCACTACACTTCAATTCACAATGTTATCACCAAATTGAACTTGATTGGCTGCTCATCAAACAACTCAATGTAACTGTTTCAAACCACTTCTAACTGAAGATTAGCCACTTCAGTTTGAGAGGGCTCTCTCAAGGGGGTTTATGATTTTGAATAATGATAGTACTAGATGGCTGACTCTATAAAAATTGTAACTTATTTTGTATGATTGCAGGTTGAAAAATGCAGGCTTGCTACCATTGGGCTTATGGAGTCAACAATCAGTAGTTTCAGTGACAATGGTTCTTCACATGGAAGATGAATTAGATAAAGGTTTTCAACAGAGATAATTCACACAAACAACATAGGAAAACACAGTCATTTCAACACTAAAGGAAGTCAGAGCATAATACTATGAATTCTGAGTAACTAGGGATGAAATCCACTACAATTGATAAAAACATAAGATATATATCAATAAGATATCAAAAACCTCATGAGAATCTTAGGTATGTAAAGAAGAATGTCACTTTGTATTATTGATATTGGTCAAAAACATACAAGCAGCAGTTTTTTGAAAATATTCTCCAACCCTTTCCTTCTTTGGTGTTTTTTCTTTAAATATACATTATTTACAACAAGGATGATCTACCTAGTGGCTAGATCCTCAAATTATCCTATGACACCTTTCATAACTGAAATACATAACTTTCAACAGAAAACTGACAGCTACCTTTTAAAGAAATCATCTCATAATAGGACTCTAACTCCTATTTATTACATTGCTCTATCCTATTTGTGAAACAATTACATGATGGTTACAAAATAAATATCACACACTCGAAGGACACATGACCAAGTTCACTACCACTTTAAATATTTAAAACATCCCTAGACTTGTGGAGCATAACCCTGTTTTTTAGGAATGGATGACCCTTATCTTCAATGATGTTTTGGCTGATGACCTGTCTTCATGGCACTCCTTTTGAGTCATAAATATCTGATAATAAGCTCCCTTGACATGCTGGAGGGCTCCAGTTGGAAAAAACTACTTTTAAGATGCTAAAAAACCTTCAATAATTGCTCGCTACGAAAACAGGACAGTTTCGTAGCGAGTTTTAGTAGCGTGGGAAAAGTGGCTTCAACATCCATTTTCTTCACTTATTTGTTGTTCCATCATGTTAATCATGTCATGACACCTTACCATCATGGATCCCCCTCATTGAAACATGCAAAAACTGACTTTAAAATAAAAAAGACACCTATAGGTTTTTTTGTAGAGTATTTCTGGCTTCAAGCCTGAGGTACGCTACGAAACTGTGTAAAAAACGAGAAATTGCCCCTTTCAAAATTGTCTTCAAAAAATGACCTTTAGCTGCAAAATTTTGATTCTCTGCATGTTATGAACCTCCTAAGGCATATTCCATCTCAAATTATTACTCCTGTGGTGTTTCCTCCTCATTTACAATCAATTGACTTATAGGTTCTTCTACCACATTCATTTTCAACCCTTTCTTTTCCAACTCCTCATGAATCAGCTCCAATTTCTCTTCAAGGTCTTGCACTTTGTATTTTAATGCCCTATTCTTGGATTGCAAGTGTAGGTTTATCTTTTTGATGTGCTTGACCTCTCCTCTTAGTGGCTGAGTCCACTTTATCAACTTTTTTGTATTGTCCAAGGTATTTGAGACACTTGTGACTTGATCCTCCTAGATTTTCCTCATTTGTTCAAATTGAACCTTCTCAGCACTATGCTTCTTTTCCTCTTTATTCAAAACTGATATCTCCTTTCCTGCCTCTTTCAACTACTCATTAAGGGTTTCAATTTCTAATTTTTCAGTGATTTTCTCTTTACCCTTCTTTTGTTTGATAACCAGTTTCTCTTTTGCAGGTGAAGAGAGATATATGATGCTTGGTGGCTGGGCAGTTTCAATGATCTTTTCAGTCTCTCTTCTACTTTCCATAACCTTCCTTGCATGTCTATTCATTAGCTTTCTAGGTTGAAACATGAAACCATCATCATCACTTGCAAACTCTAACCTTTTAGCTGTCTTTCCTTTCTTTAGCTTTATTCCTCCATCTTCAACATCTTCAGCTTAGACAATGGGAGTTTTTTCAATATCAATTACATGCAAGATGTCCTCTAAGTTTCCTTTAACCATTGTTTGGCTTCTCGTAACTCTCTTGCTGCCATGTTTGCTGGCTGTTTGCTTCTGTTTTACAGGTGTAGTTTTAGGTGTTTGAATCTTCTGCAAAGGCTTTGTCTCCATGCTCACTGCTTCTAGTGGGGATGATCTATTCCCTTCTTCAACTTCCTCTGCCACTGTAGGTGATGAAATATTTCTAGGTTTGGAAACTCTTTTAGGAGTGACAACATCAAATTGAAAACCACTCATGAACAGAAAGGAGGTCCAATATCTGTCTAGTCTCTTCAAATCCTTTAACACCAACAACTTAATCAAACCATGGTGAAAGAGAGTAGTTTCATTTCCTTCTGTTTTAACTTGAACATTGTCTAACATTTTACCTAGACTTCTGTATAAATAAAAAGGCAAGTCAAGTGACCTCTTACCCACAAAACGCAGAAGAAGCCTAAGGTGGTAGGAGTAGACCATGTGAAACCTTTCTTCACAGGTAAAATAATTTTGAATGATCATCAACAACTTTGAATAGTTTTCCTTCATGAAACTCCTAGGGATGGCATTTGTAAGATCAATTTCACTATGCTCTGGTTTGATGAAGTCTTTGCAATCTTACATGGTGAACTTGATGCCTTTAAACCATTGTTCCCCTCCTCCAGGGATTCCTGTTCTCGCTGAAATTTTGTCTAGTGTCACTGTTAGGTTCAACATTCCCACCTTTGAAGTTGTTCCAGTGAAACTATTGGCAAAATCCTTGGAAACCTGTAGATGACAACCTTGCAATATTTGACAAAATTGCAAGAAACCTATTCTTTTGAAAATCTCCATGGCCGTAGGGTCTTCATTGAGAAAATTCATCTCCATGGACTCATACCTATGGCAGTGACCACCTTTTTTTTGTTTTCTTCCTTGCAGCCAAGGGTGCTTTATATCTTCTCAGCCTCACTTGATTAATGATACCTGCAACCATTGAATCTGCTAGCAACTTGCTTGGCTCGATGAAGAAGCTCTCCAAAAATCCAATAGCATGTAAAGATAAAGCAGAGTATGACAAAAATACTAATTGGGTAATGTTTTATGGTTTAAATGACAACTCATGCCTTAATCATGACACATGCATGCTAAAAAAGGGTAATAATGACCTCAAAAATGGATTTGTACCTTTAAATAAACCCTAACAGACTCGAATGACATCCACCCTAGCTCCTCCAATCATGAACTGACACTTATCAGGTTTGACAAGATAGACAAGAAAATATTTTTTCCCAGCGTATCCAGTTTAACTTTTGACAGTTTCGCTATGAAACTATTTGGCAGTTACGTAGCGAAAACTGTTATTTCACTGTATAAAATGCTACGAAAAGTTGTAAAACTGGCTTAAGTGTCCTTTTAAAATTTAAATTCTTGGGAATAGAAATCTAACACCTAATGATGACTGATGGGACATGACATGACCTAAATGGAGGTGGCCTTGAACCTTAGGATAGGTTAAACATGTAAAAAAAATGAAATTTTCCTATACCAAGATGAAAAGGCTTAAGGAAGCCTTATCCTTTTGAGGAGTGAACTATATGACCATGTCAAGTAATGTTTCACAAAATTATAAGTGATAACACACAAAATAATTCATCCCAAGCTTCCCCTTCAACCTAGAGTTTTATTTCCATCTCTAAATACTGCAAGTTCATCCTCTAGCACTTCTACTACATTTTCTAGTACTTCAACCTCATTTCCAAGCACCTCTTCCAGCATCCCAAGCACATTCTCAAGCGTTCCAACCTCATCTGCAAGTAATTCAAGCTCATCACGAAGTACTACCACTTTACCTCCTAGCCAAGAAAGAATCTTAGCCCTGGGAACCATATATGCTCTTTTAGTCCTTCCAGCTCAATTACATGCCATGCCCCAAGACTACCAAAGTAAAATCTTCCAATTGATGGTACTGGTCAATACACTTCATAACAAAATGTTAACAAAATGACTGATTACTTTGAATTGCATGAAATTGATGAGTCTGATGTTCAAATGAGACTGTTTGCCCAAACTTTAGCTGGAGATGTAAAGAAATGGTTTAAAGCTTTACCTGCCAAACATATTGCTGATTTAGAAAATTTCCATAGATTTCTTATCAATAGATGGGAGAAAAAGAAGAATCCTTTACAAATATTGTTTGAATATGAAAACATAAGAAGAGCACCTAATGAATCTGTTCAGGACTATTGTACTAGATTCAATAGTATTTACAATGCTATTCCAGCAAACATCAAACCCCTACAAAATCTAGCTTTAATCAAATTGCCTGAGGGTTTTGATAGTGATATGTCATACCAAATGAGGGAAAGAAACCCTGAAACATTAGAGTAGATGCAAAGTAATGCTGTTAGTGTAGAATAAAATTTGTTAGCTAGAAGATCTAGATTGAGAAATGAAAGAAGAGTAACAATTAAGGATGAACCCTCCACATCAAACAGTAAGATAGATAGCTTAGCAAAAACCATGGAAAGAATGATGGATAGATTAGATAATATGGAAATAAAACTGCAATGGGATAATCAACAACAAGGTACTCAAATAAGAAATCCAAACTTTAGAAAGAATCCCAACACTGGTATATCTAGAGAATCAGCACCTGATCAAACAATAAGACCACCTTTCCAAGAGAACTATGCTGAAAGTTCTCACTAAAATGAAGAAGATGAAGACACTCAAGTTAACTTAATGGGAATTAATGATGATAATACTATTTTTCTTACACAAGAAGAACAAGAATTATACATGTTGCAACAATTACAGTTAGAATCTGGAGAGTCTTTTGATTATAAGCAAGGTTATGAATATGCCATTAATGAAGTTCACAAGCAATATAACCTTACGAGTAAGAAAAATGTAGAAGCACCTACTAAGAAAATTTCCCAAACTCAGACCAAGAAAATAGTAGAAGCTCCTACAAACAAAGTACTGCAAATTATCCCTAGAGAAACCCAGCAAAACTCTAGTTCAACTCAGAAAAATTCCAGTCCTAATCATAAAATTTGTAGTCCAAAAATTGCACCCAGTCCTAAAATTGTAGATATTACAGATACTGCTGTTAAAACATTAGCTGATCCTAAAACATCTGTTGCTGCTAAAACAACAGTTGATCCTAAAAAATCAGCTACTGCTAAAACAACTGCTGCTAAAACCACAACTGCCACCCAAATTGCTCCTGATAAGAAGATTGAAAACAACAAAACTGTAGAAACATAGACTCAAAAACCAACTGTAGATAAAGAAGAGAAACACTATCAAACTGAAATTGGTAAAGAAGAAATTACTCAGTTTGGAAAAACTCAATTTCCATTCAACATCCAAACTGAAATAGCCAAATTGAAAATACCAATTCCTTTAACAGAATTGGTGAAACATGATTTATACAAATCACAAATCATCAAAACACTGAACATAAAAGAAGGGGAAGACTCTTTTAATCTAAATGATGATAAATCAGAATTACTATTTGGTCCCGAGGTAAATGGAAAACATCAAGAAGGTGGTGTCCCTTCTTTCTACATTAGCTTGAGTATTCATGATCAAATTTTACACAATGCTATGCTAGATTCAGGAGCATCACACAACTTAATGCCAAAGGCCATCATGGAAACATTGGATTTAGACATCACTAGACCATACATAGATCTTTTCTCTTTTGATTCTAGCAAAGTTAAATGTCTTGGCCTAATAAAAGACTTGTGTGTCACTCTAGTCCAATACCCATGTAAGAATATTGTCATGGATATTGTAGTTGCTAATATCCCTTCGAAATATGGAATGCTATTATCTCGCTCATGGGGAGAAAAATTGTAGGGATTTATACAGTTAGACATGTCATATGCCACAATTTCAGTATTCGGTCAGCCCAATAAGCTTTACAGAGAAACTTTAATGAAATACATGGTCAGTAGTGCAAAAAAACCACAAAACTATCCTATTTATTATGTACATTCTGATATGGATTCTTTCTTTTTATGTAATTCAGGCACTGTAAAAGACAATAACACAGTTCTAAAACATAAACATAAAGAAGTTGATAGTGATAGTATTTTTCATGAGTCTATGTGGCACCTGAATTTTGATGGTTCAGTAAACAGATTAGGAGTAGGAGTAGGAGTTTGGATTCATAACATGGAAAATAATCATTTAGAAGGTCATGCCTTTAGATTAAACTTTAAATGTACAAAAAACATGGCAGAGTATGAAGCTTTAATCTTAGGGCCGCAAATTGTTAGAAAACTAGGAGGCAAAAGAATTTCTATCATGGGAGACTCAGAATTAATCATAAAACAAATTAGAGGAGAGTATTCTATGTATAATACTAGACTAACCCAATATAGAGAAACATTTTTAGATCTGATTAAAGAGTTGCTTGAAATTGACTTTGTTGTTATTCCAAGGAATCAAAACATGAAGGCACACATTTTGGCTACTTTTGCTAGCACTTGCAAACTGCATTTTCAGCAAAATCACCAATACACAACAGAGGTAAGACACAAGCCTACTATACCAGACAACTTGGAATATTGGTAGATATTTTCACAGGATGCTAAAATCTATAATTTTATGAATGCTGAGGGAGAATTCCAAAACTGTAACATAGATACTGATTGTACAGTAGATGAAACTATAGATGGTGAGATAGATGTAAATAATTTAGATTTGACTGAACCCACTAAATTCACTTAAGTAGAAATAGATAAATTAGAAATTGTAGAAATAGAAGAAATAACAAATGATGATTCTAATGTTTTAAAACTTAAAAATAACTTTTTGCGTAAGGGATTAACCCCATTAGAAGAAATTTTTGATTCAAACGATGTAGCAAGAAAACAAAATAAGGAACCATCAAGATTAGACATATAAGAACAAAACAGAAACCTAAGCTTATCAAACTTTCCAAAGCATTACCTCAAGATGAAAAAATGAAATACATAGATTTATTTAAATAATTTCAAGATGTGTTTGCATGGAGTTATGAAGACCTTAAATCTTATGACACCAGTATCATTCAACATAAAATACCTATCAAAGAAGATCAGAAACCATTTAAACATAAGCTTAGGAGAATAAATCATGTTCTTATGCCTTTGATTGAAAAAGAAGTAAAAAGGATGTATGAAGCACAGATCATTGCATCTATCAGATATTCTGATTGGGTTTCAAACTTAGTTCCCACTAGGAAGAAAATAGGGGAAATCAGACTTTGTGTTGATTTTCGGAACTTAAACAAGGTGTCCCTAAAAGATAATTATCCTCTCCCCAAAATGGACCATATTTTACAGAGGGTAGTTGGATCATCCAGGATTTAATTCCTTGATGGATTCTCTGGATATAATCAAATCTTAGTTCAACTGGAAGACCAAACAAAGACAACATTTACTACTCGTTGGGGTACTTTCATGTATGTGAAAATGCCTTTTGGATTGATGAATGCAGGAGCTACATTCTAGAGAGCTATGGACATAGATTTTGCCAAAAAAATTCATGATTTTCTTGTCATTTATCTAGATGATATAACAATATTCTAAAAAACAGACATTGAACATCCAGATCATCTAAGACATGTATATGTTAAATGCGGAAAATTTGGTATTTCTTTGAATCCTAAAAAGACACTCTTTGGACTTGAAGAAGGTAAACCCTTAGGACACATAATTTCAAAAGAGGGAATTAGAATAGATCCAACAATAATAGAGGCAATTTTGAACATAAGTCATCCTAGAAACATCAAAGAATTGCAGGAATTTTTAGGTAAAATTAACTTTCTCAGAAGATTCATTTCTAATCTAGCAGAATTAACTAGAGAATCGAATAACATGTTAAAAATAGATTCAACACTAAAATGGACAATAGAGGCCAAACAATCCTTTGAATCAATAAAACAAGCCCTTACAAGAGCACTAGTCCTAATAAGTCCTAATTTACAAAAGATTTTATCATTTTTTCTTTTGCTTCAGAACATACCATTGCAGCAGTCTTGTTGCAAAAGAATGATCAGGATTATGAACAAGCCATTGCTTTTTTCAGCAAATCCTTAAGAGATGCCACACTAAAGTACAATATAATGGAAAAACATGCACTTGCTTTAGTAAAGGCTATTAATTATTTCATAGTATACATCTTGTATTCACATATTAATGCATATGTTCCAAATTCAGTAGTAAAGGACATTCTGACTCAGAATGGGACTGATGGAAAGAGAGGCAAATGGATTGCCACTATTTTGGAATATGACATTGAAATAAAGCCTATTGAACTCATGGCTGAATCGAACTATGAGGCCTTAGATATAAATTTTATTGCTCAATTGGATGATCAGGAAGAGATGGCGACTCCATAGATCAGTGAAGCTTTCACTGAATCACCTTGGTATGCAGATATCATGTTTGTTTTACTAAATCTACAAGCTTCTCTTGGTTTATCTAGAACTAAAGCTAGATTTTTGAAAATGCAAACAATGAAGTATTGTATCATATATAGTGCTTTATTTTGGAAAGATCATGGTGGTGTACTACTGAACTGTTTACTGAGAGATGAAGCTGATAAAGTTATGCAAGAGTTTCATGTAGGTGACTGTGGAGGACACCTTTACTGGAAATAAACTGTTGATGAAATCTCGAGGGTAGGTTTTTACTGGCCTACTCTTTTTGCAGATGTTATAAAGTATGTGACCTCTTGTCACAAATGCTAGATCTTTGAAGGGAAGAAAAAACTATTACCTTTACCCCTCAAACCCATCTCCACAGAAATTCCATTTCAGCAATGGGGCCTGGACTTCATTGGTGAAATTCACCCACCCTCCTTAGCCCAACATAGATGGATTTTGACAGCCACTGATTACTTCACTAAGTGGATAGAAGCCATTCCTTCTAGAAACCACTAATTCTGTCATCGTCTCATTCCTTGAAAATAATATACTCTCTAGATTTGGATGCCCATAAAAGCTCATTACTGATAATGCAGTTGCTTTCAAGTCTAATAAAATGATTGACTTCTGTAAAAAATGTCACATTAACCTTGGCCATTCCACTGTCTATAACCCTCAAGGTAATGGAGTTGTCTAATCCTCCAACAAAATCCTAGTAACTATCATTAAGAAACTGTTAGAAGACAACAAAAAGACTTGGAACAAAAGGCTGGTCAATGCCTTATGGGGCAGACAGATTGACTACAAAGAAGTCCATTGGTACATCTCCTTATCAACTAGAATATGGGATGGATGTTGTTTTTCCATCTTCTTTAGGAGTGCCAGTGATGAAAATGATCCAAGAACTACATATAGAATCCAATGATATCCAGAGAAGGATAAATTAGACAATTCATTTGCAGCAGACCAGGGAAGAGGTTTACATCAAATCACAAGTGATCCAAGATAAAATTAAAAAGATATTTGATAAGAAAACCAAAGCTGATGATTTTTACATAGGTGACAAAGTACTTAAGTGGGATTCTAGAAGAGAAGAAAAAGATAAACATGGTAAATTTGATTTTCTCTGGAAACGCCCTATATCATTTATGGTTACAGAGGTAACAATGCATTCTTCTTGAAGGAAATAGATGGATCAGATTTTCCAGGTGGACCAGTCAATGGTATAATGCTCAAGCATTACTTTCGTCTAGAATAACCATTAGTTCACTTTGTTTACTTTGCTCATTGTACATAACATTGCAAAGCATAGATTGGATTGGATGCTTTTCTTGCAAAGTTGAAGCCCGAAGAGAGGGCCCTAAGCTTTGAAAGACATAACATCATAAGTATGAATAAAGAAGAACTCAGAAAACAATTACAAGTCAAGCACAGTCAAAGTTTCAAGGCTATTGATCTTAAAGTTCTTGACATGTCACCAAGAAATGCAACCCCATGTGGAGCCACTGTTAGGGTCCTATAATAATAGGATTCATAATTTTGAATTGACTATGAGTAGTCCTGTAATATTGTACATACTTTTTGTTCTTGCAAAATATCTTCCCATATTAAAATAAAAAAATGTAAAGAGGGTGAAGTCCTAAAAGAAAAATCAAAGGACTAATGAAAGAAAAAGATAAAAAATGAATATAAGATATGAACCACACCAAAAAGAGATAAAAATAGATCCTGAAAGTGATGCAAATTCAAATGCCACTACTTTTGACTTTACTTCACAAAATAAGATTGTGTGCAGCTTGTCAAAAATGCCACAATCCATGATGATCAAATAGCTTAATCTTGATCATTCATGTTTTAAATTTCATACTGATAGTTAGAGAATAAAGATCTAGCCAAACTGTTTAATCTTTGCAGATCAATAGCTAGGGAGAGAATAATAATGAGCTCAACAGTTTAATCTAAGCCATTGGAGTTATAAGTTTAGAATTAGATAGTTTACTTATTTAAAAGAAAAGATAAAGAATCTGCAAGCTCAAATGCACCCAATAAATGAAGAAAAAATGTTAGGGTAAAAGATGGGTAGGCAAAAGCAGTTTTCACAAGGCATGGATACCAGAAATTGGTCATTTCATATTACTAACTTCCTTCTAAACTCATTTACCTTGTAAAAATATCCCTTCCCCTTCATATTAACCTTTCCCCTTACTACATTCATTTTTCCTTACAAAAACCCCTTTTCCTCAGTTAAAAAGCATATGTTCATTTAGAAAAGTAAATTCCTTTATTAACTTCCCTTTTCATTCAAAAAACCCCCAAAAAAAAACCCCTGATCCTAAGTCTAAAGGTAAATGATATGTCGGGTACCACTATGAAAAATCCCTCTCCGATAATTAGTTTAAACACCAGTTCTTAGTGTATTTTGTAAATCTCGCCTATATAGACATTCCCCACATATTCAACTCCCGCATCATATTTCACTTAACCCAGTTTAATATATATGGTTAAACCCATTCCCATACTTTGTTAAACCCCATATATACTAACTCCCCACTATTATAAAGTCCTGACCCACATTATACCATGTTATGTTAACCCTGCCCATAACATATTCCTAACCTGTTGTATATTACAAACACCCATCGCATAAACTATCCTTGGGCCCTGCCTATCAAATCCCTGATGGATCCTTCCCATTTTCCCATCCGTCGGATCTGGATCGATCAAATCCAATGGCCAATAGCCTCTTTCACATTATCGATTGATAAATCTTTAGCACCACCAAGAGCTTGTGAAATAAGATGTTTTCGTAGCCCTGCTCCATGATACGTGGCAGCCTTTGATTCCATCGCATCCTCATGCCAAAAACCATTTACCAGCTTTTGCCGATGCAAAAACCTCCAAGCTATTTTATCTGCCCGTTATGAATACCAACCCTCCATTTGAATTTAACCCCGCGCCCTTAAAGTTTAATCAATGTTGGTTAAAACATAAAGTCGCCCTTTCCATGTCTATTCACCATTATTCTATTACATTTTGCGGAAAAGAGCCACTGCCGACCTATTCCAAAGCAAAATATTACTCTACCGACCTGCTTTTAAGCCCTTTTTCATAAGAATTCAAGATTATTTGCTGCTACAGCCAGTGCAGAACCCGTTTAAAGCAGTATAAAGACCATTGAAGCCTCAAAAAGCCTGCGCTGCCCCCAGAGAACCTTTCTACATACCAAAGCTTCATTTTCCAAGTATTCCTGAAATACCAAGACCTGTTCTTAAGCAATCAAGTAATAATTGAAGCAATTGAACCATTTTAGGAGCTTTACATACCATAGAAAGCCACTGTTGCATCTCAAACCCTTTCTGCAAACTGATATCATCCTTTCACAGTATTCCTGAGGGCCTGATCATATTTCTTAAGCCAAAGAGTAATTAATTGAATAAAATAAATAAATCCATGGCTTCCCAAGGTGTTGTAACAGTCAATTCCCTGCAACCTCTTATTTTTGATCTGAAACATACCCCCCTTGTAGACATAGAATTCAAAATTAGTGACCCTGTCACTGATTTCAACCTCCTTGAGCTACACTGTTGGATCCATGATAAGTCAATTGATCAAGCTGATGATGTTTACCTTTGGGAGTCAAATTTGCCCAAGTATATTGTCCCATAGACGTTCCAGTGTCCTGAGGTTATCAAACCTTGTCAAACCAGTTATTTTCCTGATCAAAGAGCCTTAGTGACCCCTGTTAAAGAGATTTTATTCACCATCACAGCTGAAACAATAAACCAAATGCTGCAAATTCAACCTAGAACTAATGAAACCCCTTTGTTTATTGAGACCCTCACAGAATTGTATCTCAATCTTGAATTTCCAAAGAGGTTGCAAATATTCCAAACATTCATTCGCTCATCAGTAGAAACTCCCAAGACTAGCCCGCCTTATCCAACTGATATATTCTCTAAGAGAACCAAGCATATCATCACAATGATGTCTTGTATTTTGGGTTATTTTTCTGATGAGCATGTAGATGCTTCCATTCTATGTTTTTATTCTATTTTCTCCCCTCGTCAGCCTGCTACTTCGACATTCAATTTTTCCAAGTACCTCTCTGATACAATCCATGAATAGCTGGTTAAATTACAAGAGGAGGGAGTGTTCAAGTATTCATCTTTTTTTTTTCCATATGTTCCTATACTTTCAATCTAAAAGATTTGCAATCAACCTTCAAAAACTGGATGTTGAAGGTAATCCTTAGTTACTAATCTTTTGGACTTCATTAATCAGGAAAGATTCCACAAAGTTCACATACAAAGACTTCATTGACTCATTCATCTATCCAATTGTCAACATGCTGAAAAATAGCATTCAATCAAGAGTTAGTGATGAGATAAAAAGGGTCTTGCAGTTATCAGAATACAGTAGGAAGGGAGATTGGTATCTTTATCAAAATTACACTGAGATTAGGGTATATGGATCTCAAATCACTCCATATCAGGTGCCCAAATACCTCCCAATGAGGTTATTTTCACTTGAATATATCAGGCAGATCCTTAACTATGATGAAGTGAATTTCTTGTCAGCCAAAAAGAAAACACAGTTTAAAATAAAAAACCAGATTGGTCCCTTCATCTGGAATAACATGACTGTTGGTCAATAGGCAAAAAAGTGTCTTCAAGAATTTAAGTTCAGTGAAAGTTTCAAATGGAATTATGATCCTTTAGGAGTTATCAACAAGCTAAGAATCAAATTTAAGTTAACTCCTTTTGTCCATGAGTCCAAGAAAGACATTAATAAATACTCGAATTAGTATGAATGGTTGGAGAACACTTTGAAAGAGGCAGAGAAGCAAGGTGATACTAGTTCCATCTTGTAAACTCCAGCCCCACAAGATAGGAACTCCAAAGAGTTAGAGAAGAAGGATCAAATTTAGCTCAAACCACCACTAAAACTAAATTCAAATTGATGTACAGGAAGAAGCCCAAAGTAAATCCTGTAAATGAACAAGTTGAAACTATTTAGATCATAGGTACAAACACAATGGTAAAAGAGAATGAACCTCCAGCAGTTTCAGAGGAAACTCACCAACCTTCAACATCTAACATTCAAATCATTCAAAAGCAACATAGTGTTGAAGTGTCTTCATAAAGTAGGCCAACATATAAAGAACGTGATATGATGCAGAAGTACAAGGAAATCAAACTAAAAAATGAGGCATTAAAAGCAGATACTTATGCCCAATACTGGATGCAGACACCTAGTGACCAAAGCAGGTTGCTTTATGCTTTTGTTACAAGACCAGGA
Organism: Pinus albicaulis; assembly: GCA_034641835.2. Lineage (NCBI taxonomy): Eukaryota > Viridiplantae > Streptophyta > Pinopsida > Pinales > Pinaceae > Pinus > Pinus albicaulis. The sequence goes on along the minus strand of CM076575.1, from coordinate 1,864,057,585 downwards.
AGATGCAGATGAATTTCTTACAGCCCACAGTGAAGCATGTTAAGTCATCAGTCGATTATAAGAAAACATCATATGAAGTTCAAGCCAAAGATCTTCATCCTATAGACCAAATAAAATTTCATAAGCAAGCTGGTGAAATGTTGTATTCTACCATGACCAATAAAGTCATGAGTGGCCAAAAGCTGCAAAATACTTTAGAAAACATCAGAGGATAGTTAAAGTTAGAAAATGCTTCCTCACAAGAAGAAGACAATAGAATCAAATCTCTTGAAGAACTGGTCATAGAAGTGGGATATGATCCCAAGAACATCAAAGTTGTAGAAGAACTCATGAAGAAAAAGAATGCAGACATTGTTGCATTAAAGAAACAACTCAAATATTCTCCTATTGAACATCCATATACTAAAGAAATATTACAGGATGAAAACTAAAAATATGAGATGATGAAACTCATTCTTCAGTTAACTGCCCATTTGAAAGAAATGGAAAGTGAGATGGATAAGTTAGTGCAGGAGAAAAAGGCCAGCATGGAAGAAATCCCTGTCACTCCTATTCCTATAGTCACTACAATAGTTCCAGTAGCTACAACACTTACCACTACATTAGCAACTACATCAGCTACAAAATCATCTACAACAGCAGTTCATCCTAGTGATGAAGTAGGTAAACTAGTTAAACCAATGCAATATATGTCGATATAGACTAATGAAATAAATATACTTAAAGAAAAACTAAAAATTATAGAGGATTGAGAAGAAAATAGTTCAAATCATTCACAAGAATGAAGTATAGAAGTCAAACAGGTTGACTGAGAAAGTACATAATTTGGAGAAAGAATTAACAATGAAAGAACCACTTGCCCAAGCAAAGCAGTAGATGTGGGCCAATATCATTGACTATGTCAATGATATTTGGCCATCCATTCAAGTTATTTATGAGAAGAAGGATCTTGTCAAAGAAGCAATTGAAGCCATTCAAAAAATCAAGGAAGAAATTGGTAAGAAGCCAGAGGAGGCCAATGAAATCATTAAGTTTCTTCATTTCAAGAACAAACAGGAATTGGAAGAAATTGGCATTAGTGACATAACTGAAACAATCCTAGAAGTTAGAAAGGTAATTTATAAAAGGAACTTAATGGTACAACTTGAAGAAAAGTGTTAGAACATGGAGCTTGCCATAACCAGATTCATGGTGAAGTTTGATGTTTTGAGGCAGAAAGGTCTGCCCAATCCTTTGGTTATAAATGGCAGGTTGATGAAACATGAAGATTATGATAAGAAAATCAGAGAAGTATCAAAGGAGCAGGCCAACAATTCCTCCATGAAAGGAATTCCTATAGGAAAAGTGCTTTATCAGATTTTTGAGAATCTCTTTTACCTCTAGCACGAGGTAAAACATCTATTCATTAACAAACCTACATTTACAAAATATACAGATGCTGATGAAATTTTCAGGAGAATGATAAAGATTAAATTACCAGATGCAGAGGCTTGGGAGAAGTTGATTGATTTACTTTGAAAGTGAAAAGGTAAAACATATCAATCAGGATAAAATTAAACAACGCAATCAAAGTGAAGATAGAGCAGGTAGTGCCTTTCGCCCTCTGTTTGGGGCAGAGTAAGGTCCTTCCCCCATGCGGAGTGGCTGCATTCAGATGACTTACCTCAGACTCTACAATGGCAACACCTAGCCACTGAAGCCATCATGGCTTTCGCTTCGACCCTATTCAGCAAAGCTGCCGTTGCAGGCTACATGGCATTTCCTGAATACTCTGCAATCTGCATTGCCGCAGTTCCTTGCGGTCTCTTTCTTTCATCACCATTTTGGCTGCAGGTCTCTCCCCTCCAGGATGCCGCCGCCTCTGCTCAGGAGGACTAGCTTGGGGTCCCCTCAGTCTCTTGCTGCCTTGCGATGGAATACGAGAATCATGCCATTGACGGGCTTCGGCAAGGCGCTAACGCTGAAGCATTTTCGATGGAGGCTCCGTCTCTTCAGCCCTTCAGAGGTCGGGCTGATCTAGAGCAAAAATTTTACCCTGTTTCTTTCCAGCTCCAAATTTTTCTACTCTCAGGAAAAACCCTATTGCAATGGGTCTGTTCTTCAGATCTGGTGCAGAATCTGAAGCTTATTCTGGAACGACGGACTGGGATACCCTCTGGCTACCAGTGACTTATTTACCAAGGTAAAAAACTTGAAGACCTTCTTCCCCTCTCTACTTACAGTATTACATAAACAACTCTTTAGTGTTAACCCTTCGTTTGAGAGGAGGTGCAGCGAGACAGTCATCCTCTGCTCCTTTCTCTTACAAAGATGCAGTACACTCTGAGAACCCCAAACCCCCGGAAGCCCTTAAACCTAAGCCTTTTTTGGTTGACAAGATAGAGGAAGTTCCCTCTGTTGAAATCAACCATGAAGGTCTTGCTGTCCAACTTCAAGATTTTGCAGAAAGAGCAATCATTTTCAGATTTAATGGACTCTAGCCACGATCTCAGGACCTCTATGCATGGATCCATGCAAACTGGACTCATCATTGTAAGATCAGTTTCTGTTCAAAAGGATACTTCATTGTTTTATTTGATGACAACAAGCATTATGAAAAGGCTTTAGAAGAAGGCCCTTGGTTCATGGGAACGACAGGGCTCTTCTTGACTCCTTGGTTCCCAGATTTTGATCTAGCAATTGCAGTCATTACCAGGACACCTGTATGGATCAGGATTCCAAACTTACCTGCCCACTTATGGCATACTGCAGTCTATAAAGCTATAGGCAATACCTTGGGCAGTTTCATTATGGCAGATTACTGGCGGGAAAATAAAGGTCTCTACACATATGCCAGAATATATGCGGAGTTAGATCTAAGCAAAGGACTTCCATCCCAAATCAATCTCAAGATAAACGGCTTTGTTTGGACCCAAACACTGGATTACGAAAATATGGCATTCCGTTGCCGCCATTTCCATCAATATGGGCATCTGCAGAACACCTGCCCATCTCTCCCGGCAAAAAAGAAAAAGGATAACCTCTCCAAGCCCAAATCCAAACGATGGGCTCCATGTTCTCCACCTCCAGTCATGGATTCTGATTCCTCTAGCTCTAAAGATGACGATAGCGATGCAGAATTGGATCAAGCCCCTCATTCTGTGGTCCCTTCCACCGAAGGTCTGGCGCTTTCCTCCGATACAGCCATCGCCCAGAAACGCATCCATATGACCTCCTCCTCTGATTCAGACAAGGAGGGCCCCCCTGTGGTGAACCCCAATCTTCAAGTTGTTATTGCTCATTCACCCCAGGATGGTTGGGTCAAAGTCAAAAAAAGGAAAGGGAAAAAGCTTCGTGTTGAGGCTTCTGCCCATTCTGGGTAGAAGTCAGTCTTTTTGCTTCCAGCCATTTGTTGTAGCTTGTTGCTTGTTTCACTCCTTCTCTGGAACCGAGGTTGATATTCCTATCATTTCCAGTTGCCAGTTTTCTGTCTCTCTTGATTGTATCATCTTGTACCATATTTCATATTAATATAATTAGTCCAATTCAGAAAAAAAAGAAAAGAAAAAGATAGAGCAGGTAGTTTAAAATCAAAATCAGCAGTAACAATCAAAGTGGAAACATAGATATTTTAAAGAGTATCAGATGAAAGACACAGTTTAAAGTCAAAACAGAGATGACAAAGAAGAGTTAAAAGTAGCCAGCATAAAGGACGCTCAACAGCATGAAGAAGTAATCTAGCAGAGCAACAGTTAGAGATAAAGCAGCAAAAGATCAAACAAGCAAACAACAAATCCAAATAAAAGAGGGACAACTTGCATCAATTACTTAGCTGTCTCTATCTTCTTGCATGAAGATATTTATTTTTCCTTGAATAATTTCTAAATTAGTTTTAGGATATTTTGTAATAGTTTTTGTATAAATACTTCATAATTCTAAGTATTGAGTGTGGATTGTGGATTGCTAAACATTTCTATAGTTGCATTGATCTGAAACCTGAGGGTTCATTGTACCATTTTCAAGTCAGCAAACTGGATTGAGCAATAAAGGCATTATATTACATGATTCATGTGTTCAGCCACTTCATTGAAGTATTTTCAATTGTTCTTTGTTATTTTATGAAGTTTTCACATACTTGCATATTTTCTGAATCTAAATGTATAATGGGAATTTTATTTCATAACTTGTTTAAATACACTCTGTCTTGGACTGTTATTTCATTTTCATGTTTTCTTCTGATATCTAGATTAGGGAATTCTTCATTGCTCCCTAGTTTTGATTGACCTCTGTCATTTCTTTCATTATTCGGATCTGATAATCCTTAATTGCTCTCTCATCCCGATTGAAACCATTTCACCTTCCAGCCTAAAGATCTGAATCAGCTCAGCTACCTTGCCCAGTGAACACTTCCTTTAGAACTTAATTATGCTCTGTTGCTTGATACATTGACTCCATATCCTAATGGAAACTAGAACTGCATCTATCCATCTGAATAAGTAATTCCACCACCAAACCAAATCAAAACCAAAACCAATCAATCTCACATAACTAGCCTAAAATCAACTAAAAACAACAAAGATAAATCACAAAGAGAGAGCCCTCTCTGAGCATTAGGAAGGCTAGATCCTAAGCTTAAAAGTAGGTTTGTGGTTACCTCTAATATTTCTTGAACTAAAAGCATAACAAACTTGGGAAATTATTGGAGTGATAACATACTGGCGACCATACTGGGGAGAATTAGTCCTCAGTAAAATAAACCTTAAAGGATTTATTTTTACTCATCTTTTCACCTTAAGTTTTATTTAGGGTTGTTACAATATTTCATTAATAAATTAAAATTCTGGCTTCCAAAATAATATACTATACCAGGTCTCATCCTGATCCACAACCTGCTATAATTTTGGATGACCTTGATAGAATTTTAAAGAAAAAAAAAAGGGTAGAAAGTCTAGGGAATACTAGTCAATTAATAAAAGTTAATTCACTGCCCAAAAAATTATCAAGCTTACAAGACATTGAATTTGATTTATCTTTTGAACACTCTTTATTTAGAACTAAATTTGAAAGTTCAATTTATGATAGTGTAATAGATCCTTATTTCATTCAATTCATTGAAGCAAAGAATGAGACTGTTTCACTTGATTTAGATCAACAAGCTCTAGAACCATTTGATAACCTTGAAGCTTTAACTGCAACTTTAATTAAGGACATTGATGAAGCCTATCTTCAACATTCTGTTGAATTAACTGCTTTATCTGCTTATACCCCTAAGCCTAATACCATTCATTCAGAATTTGTAAATTCATCTTTGTTTAGTACCACCTCATCTATTATTTCCACTACACTTCAATTCACACTATTATCACCAAATTGAACTTGATTGGCTGCTCATCAAACAACTCAGTGTAACTGTTTCAAACCACTTCTAACTGAATATTAGCCTCTTCAGTTTGAGAGGGCTCTCTCAAGGGGGTTTATGATTTTGAATAATGATAGTACTAGATGGCTGACTCTATAGAAATTGTAACTTATTTTATATGATTGCAGGTTGAAAAATTCAGGCTTGCTACCATTGAGCTTATGGAGTCAACAACCAGTAGTTTCAGTGACAATGGTTCTTCACATGGAAGCTGAGTCAGATAGAGGTTTTCAACAGAGATAATTCACACAAACAACATAGGAAAACAGAGTCATTTCACCACTAAAGGAAGCAGAGCATAATACTATGAATTATGAGTAATTAGGGATGAAATCCATTGCAATTGATAAAAGCATAAGATAAATATCAATAAGATATCAAAAACCTCATGAGAATCTCAGGTCTGTAAAGAAGAATGTCACTTTGTATTACTGATATTGGTCAAAAACATACAAGCATCAGTTTTTTACAAATATTCTCCAACCCTTTGCTTCCTCGATGTTTTTTTTCTTTAAATAGACATTCTTTACAACAAGGATGATCGGCCTAGTGGCTAGATCCTTGAATTCTCCTATGACACCTTTCATAACTAAAATACATAACTTTCAATAGAAAACTGATAGCTACCTTTTAAAGAAATCATCTCCTAATAGGACTCTAACTCCTATTTATTACATTGCTCTATCCTATTTGTGAAACAATTACATGATGGTTACAAAATAAATATCACACGCTCGAAGGACACATGACCAAGTTCACTACCACTTTACATATTTAAAACATCCCTAGACTTGTGGAGCATAACCCTGTTTTTTAGGAATGGATGACCCTTATCTTCAACGCTGTTTTGACTGATGACTTGTCTTCATGGCACTCCTTTTGAGTCATAAATATCTGATAATAAGCTCCCTTGACATGCTGGAGGTCTCCAGTTGGAAAAAAATACTTTTAAGATTCTAAAAAACCTTCAATAATTTCTCGCTACGAAAACATGATAGTTTCGTAGCGAGTTTTAGTAGCGTGGGAAAAGTGGCTTCTGCATCCATTTTCTTCACTTCTTTGTTGTTCCATCATGTTAATCATGTCATGACACCTTACCATCATGGATCCCCCTCCTTGAAACATGTTAAAACTGACTTTAAAAGAAAAAATACATCTACAGGTTTTTTTGTAGCGTATTTCTGGCTTCAAGCCTGAGGTATGCTACGAAACTGTGTAAAAAATGAGAAATTTCCCCTTTCAAAATTGTCTTCAAAAAATGACCTTTAGCTGCAAAATTTTGATTCTCTGCATGTTATGAACCCCCTAAGGCATATTCCATCTCAAATTATTACTCCTGTGGTGTTTCCTCCTCATTTACAATCAATTGACTTATAGGTTCTTCTACCACATTCATTTTCAACCCTTTCTTTTCCAACTCCTCATGAATCAACTCCAATTTCTCTTCAAGGTCTTGCACTTTGTCTTTTAATGCCCTGTTCTTGGATTGCAAGTGCAGGTTTATCTTTCTGATGTGCTTGACCTCTCCTCTTAGTGGATGAGTCCACTTTATCAGCTTTTTTGTCTTTTCCAAGGTATTTGAGACACTTATGACTTGATCCTCCCAGATTTTCCTCATTTGTTCAAATTGAACCTTCGCAGCACTATGCTTATTTTTCCTCTTTATTCAAAATTGATATCTCCTTGCCTGCCTCTTTCAACTGCTCCTTAAGGGTTTCAATTTCTAATTTTTCAGTGATTTTCTCTTTACCCTTCTTTTGTTTGATAACCAGTTCTTCTTTTGCAGGTGAAGAGAGATCTATGATGCTTGGTGGTTGGGAAGTTTCAATGATATTTTCAGTCTCTTTGCTACTTTCCATAACCTTCCTTGTATGTCTAGTCATTGGCTTTCTATGTTGAAACATGAAACCATCATGATCACCTGCAAACTCTAACCTTTTAGCTGTCTTGCCTTTCTTTAGCTTTATTCCTCCATCTTCAACATCTTCAGCTTGGACAATGGGAGTTTTTTCAATATCAATTGCATGCAAGATGTCCTATAAGCTTCCTTTAACCATTGTTTGGCTTCTAGTAACTCTCTTGCTGCCATGTTTGCTGGATGTTTGCTTCTATTTTATAGGTGTTGTTTTAGGTGTTTGAATCTTCTGCAAAGGCTCTGTCTCCATGCTCACTGGTTCTAGTGGGGATGATCTATTCCTTCATTAACTTCCTCTGCCACTATAGGTGATGAAATATTTCTAGGTTTGGAAATTCTTTTAGGAGTGACAACATCAACTTCAAAACCACTCATGAACAGAAAGGAGGTCCAATATCTGTCTAGTCTCTTCAACTCCTCTAACACCAACAACTTAATCGAACCATGGTGAAAGAGAATAGTTTCATTTCCTTCTGTTTTAACTTGAACATTGTCTAACATTTTACCTAGACTTCTGTATAAATAAAAAGGCGAGTCAAGTGACCTCTTACCCACAAAACGCAGAAGAAGCCTAAGGTGGTAGGAGTAGACCATGTGAAACCTACCTTCATAGGTAAAATACTTATGAATGATCATCAACAACTTTTAATAGTTGTCCTTCATGAAACTCCTAGGGATGGAATTTGTAAGATCAATTTCACTATGCTCTGGTTTGATGAAGTCTTTGCAATCTTGCGTGGTGAAATTGATGCCTTTAAACCATTGTTCCTCTCCTTTAGGGATTCCTGTTCCTGCTAAAATGTTTTCAAGTGTCACTATTGGGTTCAACATTCCTACCTTTGAAGTTGTTCCAGTGAAACTATTGGTAAAATCCTTGGAAACATGTAGATGACAACCTTGCAATCTTTGACAAAATTGCAAGCAACCTGTTCTTTCGAAAATCTCCATGGCCGTAGGGTCTTCATTGAGAAAATTCATGTCCATGGACTCATACCTGTGGCAGTGACCACCTTTTTTTGTTTTCTTCCTTGCAGCCATGGGTGCTTTTATCTTCTCAGCCTCGCTTGCTTGATGATACCTGCAACCTTTGAATCTACCAGCAACCTGCTTGGCTCGATGAAGTAGCTCTCCAAAAATCCAATAACATGCAAATATAAAGTGGAGTATGAAAAAAATACTAATTGGGTAATGTTTTATGGTTTAAATGACAACTCATGCCTTAATCATGACACATGCATGCTAAAAAAGGGTAATAATGACCTCAAAAATGGCTTTGTACCTTTAAATGAACCCTAACAGACTCGAATGACATCCACCCTAACTCATCCAATCATGAACTGACACTTCACATCAGGTTTGACAAGATAGACAAGAAAATAGTTTTTCCCAGCGTATCTAGTTTAACTTTTGACAGTTTCGCTACGAAACTATTAGGCAGTTTTATAGCGAAAACTACTATTTCACTATATAAAATGCTACGAAAATTTGTAAAACTGGCTTACGTGTCCTTTTAAAATTTAAATGCTTTGGAATTGAAATATGACACCTAATGATGACTGATGGGACATGACATGACCTAAATGGAGGTGGCCTTGAACCTTAGGATAGGTTAAACATGTAAAAAAATGAAATTTTCCTATACCAAGTTGAAAAGGCTTAAGGAAACCTTATCCTTTTGAGGAGTGAACTATATGACCATGTCAAGTAATGTTTCACAAAATTATAAGTGATAACACACAGAATCATTCATCCCAAGCTTCCCCTTCAACCTAGAGTTTTATTTCCATCTCCAAATATTGCAAGTTCATCCTCTAGCACTTCTGCTACATTTTCTAGTACTTCAACCTCATTTCCAAGCACCTCTTCCAACATCCCAACTACATCCTCAAGTGTTCCAACCTCATTTGCAAGTAATTCAAGCTCATCACCAAGTACTACCGCTTTACCTCCTAGCCAAGAAATAATCTTAGCCCTGGCAGCCATATATAATCTGTTAGTCCTACCAGCTCAATTACATGCCATGCCCCAAGACTACCAAAGTAAAATATTCCAATTGATGGTACTGGTCAATACACTTCACAACAACATGTTAACAAAATGACTAATTACTTTGAATTGCATGAAATTGATGAATCTGATGTTCAAATGAGACTGTTTGCCCAAACTTTAGCTGGAGATGTAAAGAAATGGTTTAAAGCTTTACCTGCCAAACGTATTGTTGATTTAGAAAATTTCCATATATTTTTTATCAATATATGGGAAAAAAAGAATAATCCTTTACAAATATTGTCTGAATATGAAAACATAAGAAGAGCACCTAATGAATTTGTTCAGGACTATTGTACTAGATTCAATAGTATTTACAATGCTATTATAGAAAACATCAAAACCCCACAAGATCTAGCTTTAATCAAATTGCCTGAGGGTTTTGATAGTGATATGTCATACCAAATGAGGGAAAGAAACCCTGAAACATTAAAGCAGATGAAAAGAAATGCTGTTAGTGTAGAAGAAAATTTGTTAGCTAGAAGAGCTAGATTGAGAAATGAAAGAAGAGTAACAATTAAGGATGAACCCTCCACATCAAACAGTAAGATAGATAGCTTAGCAAAAACCATGGAAATAATGATGGATAGATTAGATAATATGGAAATAAAACCGCAGTGGGATAATCAGCAACAAGGTACTCAAATAAGAAATCCAAACATTAGAAATAATCCCAACACTGGTAAATCTAGAGAATCAACACCTGATCAAACAATAAGACCACCTTTCCAAGAGAACTATGCTGAAAGTTCTCACCAAAATGAAGAAGATGAAAACACTCAGATTAACTTAATGGGAATTAATGATGATAATACTATTTTTATTACACAATAAGAACAATAATCATACATGTTGTAACAATTACAGTTAGAATCTGGAGAGTCTTTTGATTATAAGCAAGGTTATGAATATGCCATTAATGAAGTTCACAAGCAATATAACCTTACGAGCAAGAAAAATGTAGAAGCACCTACTAAGAAAATTGCCCAAACTCAGACCAAGAAAATAGTAGAAGCTCCTACAAACAAAGTATTGCAAATTCTCCCTAGAGAAACCCAGCAAAACTCTAGTTCAACTAAGAAAAATTCCAGTCCTAATCAGAAAATTTGTAGTCCAAAAATTGCACCCAGTCCTAAAATTGTAGATATTACAGATATTTCTGTTAAAACATCAGCTGATCCTAAAACATCTGTTGCTGCTAAAACAACAGTTGATCCTAAAAAATCAGCTACTGCTAAAACCACAACTGCCACCCAAACTATTCCTAATAAGAAGATTGAAAACACCAAAACTGTAGAAACATAGACTCAAAAACCAACTGTAGATAAAGAAGAGAAACACTCTCAAACTGGAATTGGTAAAGAAGAAATTACTCAATTAGGAAAAACTCAAGTTCCATTCAACATCCAAACTGAAATAGCCAAATTGAAAATACCAATTCCTTTAATAGAATTGGTGAAACATGATTTATACAAATCACAAATCACCGAAACACTGAACATAAATGAAGGAGAAGACTCTTTTAATCTAAATGATGATCAACCAGAATTACTATTTGTTCCTGAGGTAAATGGAAAACATTAAGAAGGTGGTGTTCCTCCTTTCTACATTATCTTGAGTATTCATGATCAAATTTTACACAATGCTATGCTAGATTCAGGAGCGTCACACAACTTAATGCCAAAGGCCTTCATGGAAACATTGGATTTAGACATCGCTAGACCATACAAAGATCTTTTCTCTTTTGATTCTAGCAAAGTTAAATGTCTTGGCCTAACAAAATAATTGTGTGTCACTCTAGTCCAATACCCATGTAAGTGTATTGTCATGGATATTGTAGTTGCTGATATCCCTCCAAAATATGGAATGCTATTATCTCACTCATGGGGAGAAAAATGGTAGGGATTTCTACAGTTAGACATGTCATATGCCACAATTTCAGTATTTGGTCAGCCTAAGAAGCTTTACAGAGAAACTTTAATGAAATACATGGTCAATAGTGCAGAAAAACCACAAAACTATCCTATTTATTATGTACATTCTGATATGGATTCTTTCTTTTTGTGTAATTCAAAAATTGGAAAAGACAATAATACAGTTCTAAAACATAAACATAAAGAAGTTGACAGTGATAGTATTTTTCATGAGTCTATGTGGCACCTAGATTTTGATAGTTTAGTAAACAGATTAGGAGCAGGAGCAGGAGTTTGGATTCATAACATGGAAAATAATCATTTAGAAGGTCATGCCTTTAGATTAAACTTTAAATGTACAAACAACATGGAAGAGTATGAAGCTTTAATCTTAGGGCCACAAATTGTTAGAAAACTAGGAGGCAAAAGAATTTCTATCACGGGAGACTCAGAATTAATCATAAAACAAATCAAAGGAGAGTATTCTGTGTATAATCCTAGACTAACCCAATATAGAGAAACATTTTTAGATCTGATTAAAGAGTTGCTTGAAATTGACTTTGCTGTTATTCCAAGGAATCAAAACATGAAGGCACACATTTTGGCTACTTTTTCTAGCACCTACAAACTGCCTTTTAAGCAAAATCATCAATACACAACAGAGGTAAAACACATGCCTACTATACCAGACAACTTGAAATATTGGTATATATTTTCACAAGATGCTAAAATCTATAATTTTATGAATGCTGAGGCAGAATTCCAAAACTGTAACATAGATATTGATTGTACAGTAGATGAAACTATAGATAGTGAGACAGATGTAAATAATTTAGATTTGAACGAACCCACTAAATTCACTTAAGTAGAAATAGATAAATTAGAAACTGTAGAAATAACAAATGATGATTTTGATGTTTTAAACCTTAAAAATAACTTTTTTCCTAAGGGATTAACCCCATTAGAAGAAATTTTTGATTCAAGTGTTGTAGCAAGAAAGCAAAAAATGGAACCATCAAGATCAAACATATAAGAATGTAATATAGGAACAAAAATGAAACCTAAGCTTATTAAACTTTCCAAAGCATTACCTCAAGATGAAAAACTGAAATACATAGATTTGTTTAAATAATTTCAAGATGTGTTTGCATGGAGTTATGAAGACCTTAAATCTTATGAAACCAGTATCATTCAACATAAAATACCCATCAAAGAAGATTAGAAACCATTTAAACATAAGCTTAGGAGAATAAATCATGTTCTTATGCCTTTGACTGAAAAAGAAGTAAAAAGGATGTATGAATCACAAATAATTGCATCTATCAGATATTCTGATTGGGTTTAAAACTTAGTTCCCACTAGGAAGAAAACAAGGGAAATCAGACTTTGTGTTGATTTCCGAAACTTAAACAAGGTGTCCCTAAAAGATAATTATCCTCTCCCCAAAGTGGACCATATTTTACAGAGGGAGTGGACCATATTTTACAGAGGGTAGTTGGATCATCCAAGATTTAATTGCTTGATGGATTCTCTGGATATAATCAAATCTTAGTTCAACTAGAAGACCAAACAAAGACAACATTTACTACTCGTTGGGGTACTTTCATGTATGTGAAAATGCCTTTTGGATTGATGAATGAAGGAGCTACATTCCAAAGAGCTATGGACATAGATTTTGCCAAAAAAAATCATGATTTTCTTGTCATTTATCTAGATGATATAACAGTATTCTAAAAAACAAACATTGAACATCTGGATCATCTAAGACATGTGTATACTAAATGCAGAAAATTTGGTATTTCTTTGAATCTTAAAAAGACACTATTTCGACTTGAAGAAGGTAAACTCTTAGGACACATAATTTCAAAAGAGGGAATTAGAATAGATCCAACAAGAATAGAGACAATTTTGAACATAAGTCATCCTAGAAACATCAGAGAATTGCAGGAATTTTTAGTTAAAATTAACTTTCTCAGAAGATTCATTTCTAATCTAGCAGAATTAATTAGAGAATCAAATAACATGTTAAAAAGAGATTCAACACTTAAATGGACAATAGAGGCCAAACAATCCTTTGAATCAATAAAACAAGCCCTTACAAGAACACCAGTCCTAATAAGTTCTAATTTACAAAAAGATTTTATCATTTTTTCTTTTGCTTCAGAACATACCATTGCAGCAGTCTTGCTGCAAAAGAATGATCAGGATTATGAACAGGGCATTGCTTTTTTCAGCAAATCCTTAAGAGATGCCACACTAAAGTACAATATAATGGAAAAACATGCACTTGCTTTAGTAAAGGCTATTAAATATTTCAGAGTATACATCTTGTATTCACATATTATTGCATATGTTCCAAATTCAGTAGTAAAGGACATTTTTACTCAGAATGGGCCTGATGGAAAGAGAGGCAAATGGATTGCCACTATTTTGGAATATGACATTGAAATAAATCGTACTAAAATCATGGATGAATGGAACTGTGAGGCTTTAGATATAAATTTTATTGCTCAATTGGATGATCAGGAAGAGATGGCGACTCCACAGATCAGTGAAGCTTTCATTGAATCACCTTGGTATGTAGATATCATATTTGTTTTACTAAATCTACAAGCTCCTCCTGGTTTATCTAGAACTAAAGCTAGATTTTTGAAAATGTGAGCAATGAAGTATTGTATCATAAATAGTGCTTTATTTTGGAAAGATAATGGTGGTATACTACTGAACTATTAACTGAAAGATGAAGCTAATAAAGTTATGCAAGAGTTTCATGCAGGTGACTGTGGAGGACACCTTTACTGGAAATCAACTGCTGATAAAATCTTGAGGGCAGGTTTTTACTGGCCTACTCTTTTTGCAGATGTTATAAAGTATGTGACCTCTTGTCACAAATGCTATATCTTTGAAGGGAAGAAAAAACTATTACCTTTACCCCTCAAACCCATCTCCACAGAAATTCCATTTCAGCAATGGGGCCTAGACTTCATTGGTGAAATTCACTCACCCTCCTCAGCCCAGCATAGATGGATTTTGACAGCCACTGATTATTTCACTAAGTAGATAGAATCCATTCCTTCTAGACAAACCACTGATTCTGTCATCGTCTCATTCCTTGAAAACAATATACTGTCTAGATTTGGATGACCACAAAAGCTCATTACTGATAATGCAGTTGCTTTCAAGTCTAAGAAAATGATTGAATTCTATAAAAAATGTCACATTAACCTTGGCCATTCCATTTCCTATTACCCTCAAGGTAATGGACTTGTCGAATCCTCCAACAAAATCCTAGTAACTATCATTAAGAAATTGTTAGAAGACAACAAAAAGACCTGGAACAAAAGGCTTGTCAATGCCTTATGGGTCAGACAGATTGACTACAAAGAAGTCCATTGGTACATCTCCTTATCAACTAGTATATGGGATGGATGCTATTTTTCCATCCTCTTTAGGAGTGTCAGTGATGAAAATGATCCAAGAACTACAGGTAGAATCCAATGATATCCAGAGAAGGATATATCAGACAGTTCATTTGCAGCAAACCAGGGAAGACATTTACATCAAATCACAAGTGATCCAAGATAAAATTAAAAATATATTTGATAAGAAAACCAAAGCTGATGATTTTTACATATGTGATAAAGTAATTAAGTGGGATTCTAGAAGAGAAGAAAAATATAAACATGGTAAATTTGATTTTCTATGGAAAGGCCCCTGTATCATTTATGGTTACAGAGGTGACAATGCATTCTTCTTGAAGGAAATAGATGGATCAGATCTGCCAGGTGGACCAGTCAATGGTATAATGCTCAAGCATTACCTTTCTCCAGAATAACCATTAGTTCACTTTGTTTACTGTGCTCATTGTACATAACATTGCAAAACATAGATTGGATTGGATGTTTTTCTTGCAAATTTGAAGCCCGAAGAGAATATCCTAAGCTTTGAAAGACATAACATCATAAGTATGAAAAAAGTAGAGCTCAGAAAACAGTTACAAGGCAATCACAGTCAAAGTTTCAAGGCTACTGATTTTAAAGTTCTTGACATTTCACCAAGAAATGCAATCTCCATGTGGAGCCACTGTTAGGGTCCTATAATAATAGGATTCATAATTTTGAATTGACTATGAGTAGTCTTGTAATATTGTACATATCCTGGATGCGGGTGATTGATGAGTTTTGTATGGCGAGGGGCTCGTGGGTTGGCGCATGGCATGGCCACATGGACACCCACAAGCTACACTGACGAGCATTTAAGTGCTCTAGCCATCACCCCAAGCAACATTCAATACAGTGCAATTGTCGAGGCTGCTACCTCCGCCTCAAAATGACGTTCCTCTGCCTCCTTCCTGGCTATGCTCTTTATCCTCCTGGTTATGCTCTTCGGCCTTTTGGCTCTATGACTTCCCGGTCTCCCCCTCTGCGAAGCTGCTATCCCCCTGAAATCACAGAGGCGAGCTCCCGCATGCCAACAAGGAGACGCTGCAGCCTTTGATGTTGAATTGAATTCCTCCCGGGCCATCACTATTTGCAGAGCATCCTCTGTCACTTGAACCTCTCAGCTGCCTCTGGCCTCAACACCACCTCTGAGCTTCCGTATCTGTGGCGCCATCGCCCTGCTTCTTCTTCTGCCCAGAGTGCCCTACACCCCTGCTACGCCACTATGCCTCGAATCAGGCATCGCATGCGATGCAGGCGTGGCAGCAGCAGAGGTCACGCTTCTCGTTCGACGCTTTCCTCCCGGTGTGATTCTTCGTCCTCTTCACTAGAACATTCCTTGGGCAGGTATCTCGCCACCCGAAGTGGACACGGCTGCTTGGTTGGTCAACCCAGTCACTCGGCTCAACCTTCTGCCTCAATGCCCTCTCCACCGCCTCTGCCTCGTCTGGTCCCCTCTGTCACCCCGTAAACCTCTAGCTTAGCACAATTTCATTTCCACTGCTCCTTAGACCATCCTTGTGTTATTTCCACCATTTCGGTTTCCTCCAAGGGGAAGCCTGCTGAGGTTCCCAGCCACAGTCCACCCACTTTGCAGAAGCTCCCTCACAGTGAATTCGACTCCTCTGCGGAAGATAAGGGTCATCATGACTCTGGCAAGCACAACTCGCGCTCGGACAGTAGCAACAACTCGGGAAATAGCAATGAAGACAAGGTGTAGAGAAAACAGGCTATGGGCACTGATGGTGAGGCTGTGAAGCCCCGACGCGCAACACTTGCCACCCAGGACACCGACGATGACGAGTACAGGTGCCTCATCGTAGAAGAAACACCTCCTCTGCCTCATGACATCTAGTTTCCTAGGTTTTTTCTGGTTTACTGCTTTTAATATTATGGTTCTGTTAAATGTTGCTATCTATGTTCGACACAGTAAATTTTGTCTATATAACGCTGGTTTCCTCACGCGAGGCAGCGAATCAAACTATCTATGGGCTGGTTTCCCCTGCGAGGGCAGCTCTCTTTTTGCTATTTTTTTTCGAATTATGCCGTTGATTCAAGCTTAAACTCTAGAGGCCTAAGCCTCCATGTAAATTATGTTTCACTAATAGAATTTAATCTTACTTAGAAAAAAAAATATTGTACATACTTTTGCTTCTTGAAAAATATTTTCCCATATTAAAATAAAAAAATTGTAAAGAGGGTGAAGTCCTAAAAGAAAAATCAAAGGACTAATAAAATAAAAAGATAAAAAATGAATATAAGGTATGAACCCCACCAAAAAGAGATAAAAATAGATGCTGAAAGTGATGCAAATTCAAATGCCACTACTTTTTACTTTACTTCACAAAATAAGATTGTGTGCAGCTTGTCAAAAATGCCACAATCCATGATGATCAAGCAACTTAATCTTGATCATTCATGTTTTAAATTTCATACTGATAGTTAGAGAATAAAGATCTAGCCAAACTGTTAATCTTGGCAGATCAATAGTTAGGGAGAGAATAATAATGAGCTCAATAGTTTAATCTAAGCCATTGGAAGTTATAAGGTTAGAATTAGATAGTTTACTTATTTAAAAGAAAATATAAAGAATCTGCAAGCTCAAATGCACCCAATAAATGAAGAAAAAATGTAAGGGTAAAATATGGGTAGGCAGAAGTAGTTTTCACAAGGCATGGATAGCAGAAATTGGTCATTTCATATTACTAACTTCCTTCTAAACTCATTTCCCTTGTAAAGATATCCCTTCCTCTTCATATTAACCTTTCCCCTTATTACATTCATTTTTCCTTAAAAGAACCCCTTTTCCTTAGTTAAAAAGCATATGTTTATTTGGAAAAGTAAATTCCTTTATTGACTTCCCTTTTCATTCAAAATACCCCAAAAGAAAACCCCTTATCCTAATTCTAAAGGTAAATTATATGTTGGGTCCCACTATGAAAAATCCCTCTCCAATAATTAGTTTAAACACTAGTTCTTAGTGTATTTTGTAAATCTTGCCTATATAGACATTCCTGCACATATTCAACTCCTGCATCATATTTCACTTAACCCAGTTTAATATATATGGTTAAACCCATTCCCATACTTTATTAAACCCCATATATTCTAACTCCCCACTATTATAAAGTCCCGACCCACATTATACCATGTTATGTTAACCCCACCCATAACATATTCGTAACCCTTTGTATATTACAAACACCCATCGCATAAACTATCTCTGGGCCCCGCCTATCGAATCCCCGATGGATCCTTCCCATTCACCCATCCGGCGGATCTCGATCGATCAAATCCAATGGCCAATAGCCTCTTTCGCATTCCCGATTGATAAATCTTTAACACCAAAAAGAGCTTGTGAAATAAGCTGTTTCGTAGCCCCGCTTCATGATACGTGGTAGCCTTTGATTCCATCGCATCCTCATGCCAAAAACCATTTACCAGCTTTTTCCGATGCAAAAACCTCCAAGCTGTTTTATCTGCCCGTTATGAATACCACCCCTCCATTTGAATTTAACCCCGCACCCTTAAATTTTAATCAATGCTAGTTAAAACATAAAGCCACCCTTTCCATGTCTATTCACCATTATTCTATTACATTTTGCGGAAAAGAGCCACTGCCGACCTCTTTCAAAGCAAAATATTACTCTGTCGACCTGTTTTTAAGCCCTTTTTCATAAGAATTCAAGATTCTTTGCTTCTACAGCTGGTGCAGAACATGTTTAAAGCAGTATAAAGACCATTGAATCCTCAAAAAGCCTGCACTTCCCCCAGAGAACCTTTCTACATACCAAAGCTTCATTTTCCAGGTATTCCTTAAATACCAAGACCTGTTCTTAAGCAATCAAGTAATAATTTAAGCAATTGAACCAGTTTAGGAGCTTTACATACCATAGAAAGCCACTGTTGCATCTCAAACCATTTCTGCAGATTGATATCATCCTTTCACAGTATTCCTGAGGGCCTGATCATATTTCTTAAGCCAAAGAGTAATTAATTGAATAAAATAAATAAATCTATGGCTTCCCAAGGTATTGTAATAGTCAATCCCCTGCAACCTCCTGTTGTTGATGTGGAACATACCCCCCTTGCAGAAATAGAATTCAAAATTAGTGACCCTGTCACTGATTTCAACCTTCTTGAGCTACACTATTGGATCCATGATAAGTCAATTGATCAAGCTGATGATGTTTACCTTTGGGAGTCAAATTTTCCCAAGTATATTGTCCCACAGACCTTCCAGTGTCCAGAGGTTATCAAACTCTGTTAAACCAGTTATTTTCCTGATCAAAGAGCCTTAGTGACCCTTGGTAAAGAGATTTTATTCACCATCACAGCTGAATCAATAAACCAAATGCTGCAAATTCAACCTAGGCCTAATGAAACCCCATTGTTTATTGAGACCCTCACATAATTGTATCTCAATCTTGAATTTCCAAAGAGGTTCCAAATATTCCAAACATTCATTTCCTCATCAGTAGAAACTCCCAAGACTAACCATCCTTATCCAACTGATATATTCTCTGAGAGAACCAAGCATATCATCACAATGATGTCTTGTATTTTGGGTTATTTTTCCGATGAGCATGTAGATGCTTCCATTCTAGGTTTTCTATCTATTTTCTCCCCTCGTCAGCCTCCTACTTCCATATTTAATTTTTCCAAGTACCTCTATGATACAATCCATGAATAGCTGGTTAAATTACAAGAGGAGGGAGTGTTCAAGTATTCATCTATTTTTTTCCATATGTTCCTATACTTTCAATCTGAAAGATTTGCAATCAAACTTCAAAAACTAGATGTTGAAGGTAATCCTCAGTTAGTAATCGTTTGGACTTCATTAATCAGGAAAGATTCCACAAAGTTCACATACAAAGACTTCATTGACTCATTCATCTATCCAATTGTCAACATTCTGAACAACAACATTCAATCAAGAGTTAGTGATGAGATAAAAAAGGTCTTGCAATTATCTGAACGAAGTAGGAAGGGAGATTGGTATTTTTATCAAAACCACACTGATACTAGGGTATATGGATCTCAACTCACTCCATATAAGGTGCCCAAATACCTCCCAATGAGGTTATTTTCACTTGAATATATCAGGCAGATCCTTAACTCTGATGA
Organism: Pinus albicaulis; assembly: GCA_034641835.2. NCBI lineage: Eukaryota > Viridiplantae > Streptophyta > Pinopsida > Pinales > Pinaceae > Pinus > Pinus albicaulis. The sequence continues at coordinate 1,864,037,746 of CM076575.1, read as the reverse complement.
AGTGAATTTCTTGTCAGCCAAAAATAAAACACAGTTTAAAATAAAAAACCAGATTGGTCCCTTCATATGGAATAATAGGACTGTTGGTCAACACGCAGAAAAGTTTCTTCAAGAATTTAAGTTCAGTGAAAGTTTCAAATGGAATTATGATCCTTTAGGAGTTATCAACAAGCTAAAAATAAAATTTAAGTTAACTCCTTTTGTCCATGAGTCCAAGCCTAGACATTAAGAAATACTCGAATTAGTTTGAATGGTTGGAGAACACTTTGAAAGAGGTAGAGAAGCAAGGTGTACTAGTTCCATCTTGCAAACTCCAGCCCCACAAGATAGGAACTCCAAAAGAGTCAGAGAAGAAGGATCGTATTCAACTCAAACCACCACTGAAACTAAATTCAAATTGATGTACATGAAGAATCCCAACATAAATCCTGTTAATGAATAAGTTGAAACTATTTAGATCATAGATATAAACACAATGGTAAAAGAGAATGAACCTCCAACAGTTTCAGAGGAAACTCACCAACCTTCAACATCTAACATTCAAATCATTTAAAAGAAACATAGTGTTGAAGTGTCTTCATAAAGTAAGCCAACAGATAAAGAACATGATATCATGCAGAAGTACAAGGAAATCAAACTAAAAAATGAGGCATTAAAAGCAGATACTTATGCCCAACACTAGATGCAGAAACCTAGTGACCAAAGTAGGTTGCTTTCTACTTTTGTTACAAGACCAGGAAGATGCAGATGAGTTTCTTACAACCCACAGTGAAGCATGCTAAGTCATCAATCAATTATAAGAAAACATCATATGAAGTTCAAGCCAAAGGTCTTCATCCTATAGACCAAATAAAATTTCATAAGCAAGCTGGTGAAATGTTGTATTCTACCATGACCAATAAAGCCATGAGTGTCCAAAAGCTGCAAAATACTCTAGAAAACATCAGAGGATAGTTAAAGTTAGAAAAGGCTTCCTCACAAGCAGAAGACAATAGAATCAAATATCTTGAAGAACTGGTCATAGAAGTGGGATATGATCCCAAGAACATCAAAGTTGCAGAATAACTCATGAAGAAAAAGAATGCATACATTGTTGCATTAAAGGAACAACTCAAATCCCCCCCTATTGAACATCCATAGACTAAAGAATTATTACAGGATGAAAGCCAAAAATATGAGATGATGAAACTCATTCTTCAGTTAATTGCCCAATTGAAAGAAATGGAAAGTGAGATGGATAAATTAGTGCAGGTGAAAAAGGCCAGCATGGAAGCAATCCCTGTCACTGCTATTCCTACAGTCACTACAACAGTTCCAATAGCTACAACACTTCCCACTACATTAGCAACTACATCAGCTACATAATCATCTAACAACAGCTCATCCTATTGATGAAGCAGGTAAACTAGTTAAAGCAATGCAATATATGTCCATATAGACTAATGAAACAAATAGACTTAAAGAACAACTAAAAATTCTAGAGGATGAGAAGAAACTAGTTCAAGAATGAAGTATAGAAGTCAAACAGATTGACTGAGAAAGTACAAAAGTTGGAGAAAGAATTAACATTGAAAGAACCACTTGCCCAAGAAAAACAACAACTGTGGGCCAATATCATTGACTATGTCAATGATATTTGGCCATCCATTCAAGTTATTTATGAGAAGAAGGATCTTGTCAAAGCAACAAGTGAAGCCATTCAGAAAATCAAGGAAGAACTTGGTAAGAAGCCATAAGAGGCCAATGAAATCATTAAGTTTCTTAATTCAAGGAACAAACAGGAATTGGAAGAAACTGGCATTAGTGACAACATTGAAACAATCCTAGAAGTTAGAAAGGTAATTTCTAAAAGGAACTTAATGGTACAACTTGAAGAAAAGTGTCAGAACATGGAACTTGCCATAACCAGATTCATGGTGAAATTTGATGTTTTGAGGCAGAAAGGTCTGCCCAATCCTTTGGTTATAAATGGAAGGTTGATGAAACATGAAGATTATGACAAGAAAATCAGAGAAGTGTCAAAGGAGCAGGCCAACAATTCCTCCATGAAAGGAATGCCTATAGGAAAAGTGCTTTATTAGAGTTTTTAGAATTTCTTTTACCTCCAGCACGAGGTAAAATATCTATTCATTAACAAACCTACTTTTGCAAAATATACAGATGCTGATGAAATTTTCAAGAGAATGGTAAAGATTAAATTACCAGATGCAGAGGCTTGGGAGAAGTTGACTGATTTACTTTGAAAGTGAAAAGGTAAAACATATTAGTCAAGATAAAATTAAACAATGCAATCAAAGTGAAGATAGAGCAGGCAGTTTAAAATGAAAATCAGCAGCAACAGTCAAAGTGGAAACAAAGACAGTTTATAGAGTATCAGATGAAAGACACAGTTTAAAGTCAAAACAGAGACGACAAAGCAGAGTTAAAAGCATCCAGCGTAAAGGACACTCAACAACATGAAGAAGTCAGCTAGTGTTGAGCAACAGTTAGAGATAAAGCAACAAAATATCAAACAAGAAAACAACAAATCCAAATAAAAGAGGGACAACTTGCATCAGTTACTTAGCTGTCTCTATCTTCTTGCATGAAGATATTTATTTTTCCTTGAATAATTCCTAAATCAGTTTTATGATTTTTGTAATAGTTTTTGTATAAATACTTCATAATTATAAGTATTGAGTGTGGATTGTGGATTGCTAAACATTTCTATAGTTGCATTGATCTGAAACCTTAGGGTTCATTGTACCATTTTCAAGTCAGCAAACTAGATTGAGCAATAAAGGCATTATATTACATGATTCATGTGTTGAGCCATTTCAGTGAAGTATTTTCAATTTTTCTTTGTTATTTTCTGAAGTTTTCACATACTTGCATGTTTTATGAATCTAAATGTATAACGAGAATTTTATTTTAGAACTTTTTTAAATACACGCTGTCTTGAACTGTTATTTCATTTTCATGTTTTCTTCTGATATCCAGTTTAGGGAATTCTTCATTTCTCCCTAGTTTCGATTGACCTCTGTCATTTCCTTCATTATCCGGATCTTAGAATCCTTAATTGCTCTCTCATCCCGATTGAAACTATTTCACCTTCCAGCCTAAATATCTGAATCAGTTCAGCTACCTTGCCTAGTGAACACTTCCTTTACAACTTAATTCTGCTCTGTTGCTTGATAAATTGACTCCATAGCCCAATGGAAACCAAAACTTTATCTATCCATCTGAATAAGTAGTTCCACCACCAAACCAAATCAAAACTAAAACCAATCAATCTCACATAACTAGCCTAAAATCAACTAAAAACAAAAAAGATAAATCACAAAGAGAGAGCCCTCTTTGAGCATTAGGAAGGCTAGATCCTAAGCTTAAAACTAGGTTTGTGGTTACCTCTAATATTTATTGAACTAAAAGCATAAAAACCTTGGGAAATTATTGGAGTGATAACACCAAGAAACGACTGTAGACCCGATACTAAAGATCCCTCTTGATGTTCTCTTTCTATCCAATGGACTTTGAGCCCAATCTACATCTGTGAAGCCATGCAACTTCACTCTATCTATTTGTCTATACCATAGAACATACTCTGATGTGCCCCTTAGGTATCTCAGGACATGCTTCCCTGCCTTCCAAAAGAGCTCGGTAGGCTTAACTATAGCTTGACTCAGTTGGTTAACCACATAGCAAATGTCCGGTCTCGTGTTCACTAGATACATTAGCGAACCCACTAACTGTCGATAGATAGTAGCATCCACTACCTCTCTAGAGGTAGCATCATCTTTCCTCTAGTTTCCTGAAAGAGGAGTATCCATGGGTTTGCAACTCTCCATGTTAAACTTACCTAGTATCTCCTTTTCATACTTGTCTTGAGACACAAAAAGTTCACCATCCCGCTGCCATATTTCCAATCCAAGGAAATAATTAAGGAGGCCCATATCCTTCATTTTGAACTCCCTTGCAAGATCCTCCTTGCATGAGTGTATCATCTGCTCATCACCAGTCAAAATTAGATCATAAACATAAGGAAAAATGATTAATAGCTTACCCTCAACCACAATATGGTACATGTTTGCATCTGCTTCACTTTTGGTGAAGCCCAGTTTGATGAAATAACTGTCTGTCCGAGTGTACCAAGCACGGGGTGCTTGCTTCAGCCCATACAATGCTCTTTTGAGCCTGCACACATGCGACTTACTGTCAAAGATATCGAAACATTCAAGCTACTCTATGTACACTTCTCCCTCAACGATCCCATTTAGAATCACAATTTTCACATCCATTTGATGAATGCACCAGCCCATCTACGCTGAGAGTGCAAGGATGGATCATATGGAAGAGTTCCTAGTGACAGGCGCAAAAGTCTCATCATAATCTATCCCCTCGATCTGTGAGAAGCCCCGGGCCACAAATCTGGCCTTGTATTTATTCACACTCCCATCGACAACTTGATTTACCTTGTAGATCCATATCGAACCTACCACTGATTTGTCAACCAGTCTTGGGACAATTCCCATGCACTCTTTTTGAAAATGGAGTCATACTCCTCCACCATTGCATCGACCCAAGTAGGCTTGTACAGTGCTTCCTGAAAGGAAGATGGTTTAGTCACAATACATTTTCTCATAAGAGCCATGTATCAAGTAAATCTGTTAGGATACTGTCTCTATCTACACTGTGAAGTAGGGGCTCCTACGTTTTGTGCAGCATCAAGTCTCAGCCTATTAGCTTCCGTGGTGCGCTTTCTGCCATTTATGATGGATGGCTCTGCATGAGTGATTTCCTCTACTCCATGAACCTCCTCATGTGATTGATCCACATCTTGAGACTCATCCTTGGGAACTAACTATTCCTCCTCTGCATGCAAGTCTACCTCCCTCTCAAGGGACAACCTCATGGCTTTCCCCTCATCAAATTTTACATCTCGTCACACAACAGTCATTCTGTTGTTAGGAAAATACACACGATAATTATGGGGTGTTTCTATGTACCCCACAAAAATCCCAACTTCAGCAGTCGGTTCTAGCTTATTCTTAGCATCCTTGGTCACATGCACATAAACAGATGAGCCAAAAATCTTAAAGTGTGAAACATCAGGTTTCTTACCAGTGAAAGCCTTTTTAGGTGTACTCATGCCAAGCACTCTATGAGGACAAAAGTTTTGCACATAAACCGTAGTGTTGCATGCTTCCGCCCACAAATGCATTGGTAGGCCCCGATCATGCAAAATCACTCGTGCTACACCCACGATCGTTTTGTTCTTTCTCTTCGCGACCCCATTTTGTTGTGGGTTATGAGGCGCCATGAGTTCTCTTCAAATTCCTTCTTTGCTGCAGAAGTTCTTGAATTTGTTACAGATGTATTCTCCACCATTATCGCTCCTAAGAGCCTTCACTTTCTTCCCCGACTCTTTTTCCACCAATGCCTTAAACTCACAAAACTTAGAGAATGTTTGATCTTTCTTCTGCATGAAGAAGATCCAATAGTTATGAGAAAATTCATCAAAAAATATTACATAGTACTTATGTTTTGCTGTTGAAGCAACTAAGAATGGTCCACACACGTCTGTGTGAACTCTCTCAAGGATCCCCGAAGCTCGATTATCCTTCTCATGAAAGGTGGAATTTACATAATTCCCCATGGTGAAACCCTTGCATTGATCTAACTAAGCAAGTGTTCCCATTGGAAGTCTAGTAGAAATTTGCTGCATGACTTTCAAGGCTCCATGATAAAGATGGCCCAATCGCCTGTGCCATAATTCACCCTCATCTCGGCTCACCACTTTTTCTGGCTTGCCCATCATGGAATCGTAGCCATCTACCTCCAGCTTGTAGATATTTTTAACTCAAATCCATATCCTCTTGGCTTGACCCATTCTTTTATGTCGCAGGAAAGCTTTTCCATCATTAAAAACAACGTCATAGCCTCTGTCCTCCAACATTGCGACTGAGACCAAATTTTTCTTCAGACTTGGTACATGCATTACATATTTTAATTGAAATGGTTTATCTGACTCCCTTTGAAAGGTAATGGTACCAATATTGTTAGCACTATACCATCCGTCGTCACCCATCTCAATATGCATTTGGAGATCTTTCTCCTCCAAGTCACTTGAAATTTCCTTATCTCGTGTCATGTGAAAGGAAGCGCCACTATCGAAATACCACATTGATCCCAACGCACTTAACACCATGCATGAAATCAAGGAGAATTCAAGCTCAAATTGTGAGGAAAGGGCCTCACCAGCTGCAGATCCAACAACCTTCTTGTTCTTCTTCTTTTGTGGACATTTAGTAGCAAAATTCCCATGTTTGTGATAGTGAAAACACTTCACCTTGGACATGTCCTGCTTCTTGCATTTACACTCTAATTTAGAATGGAATTTCTTCCCATTCCCGTTCTTTGCCTTGGAAGCCAAAGCACAATCCTCTTCATCATCATGCTTCGATGAAGAGCCATATCTGGTGTTCCATCTGAACTCCTCCTGCACCAAATCCGACCATAGTCGTTCCCAATCTGGCAATTTTTCTCGTCCGTTGAGAGAGTATTCATAACTGTGCCAACTCTTAGGAAGTCCTAGGAGAGCCAAACTCACCAAATCATCATCAAAGAATTTTATTCCCACACTCCCCTGTTCATCGCGACATTGGACAAACTTCGTGAGATACTTTGGACTGGTGTCATCCTTTTCCATCTTGATCTTCCTGAGTTTATACTTGAGCACCAATTTCCTATGGTTGCTGTTGCTTTGGAATAGATCCGTCAAAGACTTCCACATAACATATGGTGTGGATTTCCCATGGAGGCTTGAGACAATGTGGTCTCGTACTCCCTCCAATAGGATCCTCCTCGCCTTTGTCACTTTCTTTTTCCATGCATCAAGATTGATAGTATCTGCAGCATCTGGCTTAGGAACATCTTTTTCAATGAATTCCTTCAAGCCATTGTCCTCGAGTACTGCTTCCATCCCGTCCTTCCAATAAATGTAGTTCGAGCTACCCTCGAGTGCATACTCTAACCTCAAGCCATTGAAATCCATTTCGATCTTGAATCAATTATAGCACCATAAAGTCTTTCTACAAATTCGAATTCTATCCAGTCACAAACTCAGCTCCTGCTTCACTTCTGCAATTTCTTGTGCTCTAATACCATGTAGAAATTATACAATATGCATTTATATGTTGGATTCACCCGATCTAACAATTTACTAAAGTTAAATACCGAATCGCTTCTACAAATCTTTTGTGGAATTAAAAACACAATCACTAATCACATGAACATGAAGAAAGATCAATCAAACACAACATAGATAATTTCTCGGGGAATGCTTACAGCTAAAAACCCCACTATCTTCTATTGTATATTATATCATGTATCATGAAACAATTACATACAAAACTCTTCTCACAAGAGCCCTTAGTACATCGACTAATTGACTCACACGATCATACAAAAATTCTCAAATCCCTTAGCCAATTTACTGCCTCCAGACAACCTGCCTTCACTACGCAATCCCTACTGAATGCAATCTTGCCTGCCTTGACTGTGCAAGTATCATGGGCACATCCAATGTGAGTTTACTTGCATGTGTGCAAGCGGATAATGTCACAACTGATAGTCAACTTCCCTTTCACCTATAACTCAACTGGGTCTCCACTGGATCTGACATGCATGTAGCTAATATTAGTAAATCCTTAGTTGCATGTGAGATCACTGATTGTGAATTAAATAATATTTAATTCACTTGATCTCCCACTAGTGTATCTTTAGTTACAACTAGAAAAACTGAGTTTAAATCGCTTAACTGATTTAATTTGATTTACAACTTGCGCAAAATCATGCACCACTGCACTTCGAACTTTGTTACAACTAGAATTACTTTGCATGTCCCACCAACCAACCTCTAACTCGAAATTCAATAGCTAACTAAATTTTGCACTTCAGTTAAATATTTCAAGTCCACATTGATAATATATTACATTTTAATGTCCATCTAAATTAAGGGATAATAAAAATAGACATGCACCCAAAAATAGCCTTGTGGGCCCCACCCTAGTGTAGGTGCTTAATGCACTAGTGTGGGTGCTAAATATTCTTGTTGAATCTTGAAATTATATGTATCATATTAATTTTTATTGGCCTATGGAGATGGTTAGGGTTATTACATTCATGTATGAGTCTATGTATTTGTCATATTGTGTTGCACTAATCTAGACTGGTTGTGCATATGTCATTTTTTGACAATTGTTTATGAGCTTATGATGTGAACATGTTAGCTAGTTACTATTATGGATATCATGACCTTATTTATGCTTGAGTTGATGTGTTGTGAAGTGATATCGTGCTAATCTAGATTGATTGTGCAGACAAGATAGCCTCCCCTGAGATACATTAAGGTATGAGTTTGCTTATTGTTGGGGTTCCCATGTTTTGGCCAGATCGGCAAGACCAAAAGATGAGACAACATCATAACCACTTTGGGGCCCTAGGATCTAGCCCTCCTAGACCCGGAGAAAGATCTCTCCAATAAAACAAAGAATGATATACCTTTGAAGCTCAAATGAGATGTTAGGCTAGGTATGGAGCACAAAAGGAGGTTCAAAATGATTGGGTTGGTTACGGGTTGGTCATAGGATCATAGACTGAGAAGGCAGTGGGAAGAAAGGAGTAGAGCAGTAGGATGTTTTGACAAAAAGAGGATGGGTTAAGGCTGTGCCATCCATTGGGATATGGAGTCATGAAAGGAGATTACTAGAAAACAACTAGCCAAGGCTTTCATAGGGCAAGTCATCTATACTAAAGGATTTTTTAGATAGATGATGGGGTGGAACATTAAGGAAATAAAGGTGAAACAAAAAGGGCAGCTTGAGATCAGACCAGAGGTCATCTAACTCCAGATCTGCTTCGACATACTCTCGAAGGAGAAACGATAAGATTTAAACATAGAACTAGGCCTGAGATCATAGAAGGACTTTCAACCTTCAATGCTTTGACACCGGTTCACGAGATCTTGGAAAGGTCAATCTGTCGAACAAGGACCCCAGTGGACAGGGCTTACAATAAATCCCTAGTATCCCAAATCCTCTAGCTTGAACCCAAACAAGAACAACTAAGCATCAAACCCCGAATTCACACATAAGCTAGCAGTGAATAACAACTGCTACACTGGTTAAATTACATGAATTTTCTCTTAGTTTCACTATCAGCAAAAAACATTAAAGGTAGGGAGAGAAGAAACATAGGGTACCATGCGAGGGAAAATCCTATGTTATATTTCTGATGCGTACCAGAAGACCAATGAACAGCATGAAAAAAAATGTAATAAAACGATGTCAAGAGAAAACATCACCCGTAGTAATAGACCAAGATCCTGTGAAACTTGCTCAATTAATTGATGCAAAACCAGTCACATACACTGAGCTCAATAGCTGATTACAGTCCTAACTTTCTCCTCCCAGCCTACTACATTACAGACTACTATTCTACTCTCTCCCAAAACTGTTTCTAATAGTAAAAAATGAATCCCTACAACTACAACAGCAATAACGCAATCCAACCCCTTACAAAGTGTTCTCTGGGATTCTTTATAGGAAAAATGGATAACAGGAGTAGGTTATACACATTAACTCGATCCATTAAGACAAAGTGGAGGAGGTGCTTCGTGCCCACTCTGATTAATAGCCCTGCGCTGTACTTGGTGGTCTAGTTTGGAGTCTTTGTCAGGTCGGATTTGAACTCTGATGTTTCTTCGAAGTTTTTTCTGGCTGTAAGGCTCTCTGTTTTGTCTTCTGAAGCAAGTAAGGTGACTGAGGTCTTCTGGGCTTCCATACCTCCATTATTGCTGCCGTGACAGTCTTTGGAAGCTTTCTGCCAACGAAAGGCCTTTGGGAGCTCGGGGAGGCATGGAGACTTCTGTCGGAAGTGTACTGTCTAAGAAAATGTACTGCTAACACGAAAGGAAGATATGGCTTGTTTTATGTGCTCCTTTGATCTTCAAACTGCGCCTTAATTCTTTGATCACAGGATTAGGTGCTAAATATTCAATTAACTGGCTTTAATCCACTTAATCCATCTCTGCTGTTTCACTGAACCACCACTGTAATGGCCTCTCTGTGTTTCGAATCACAGTGACTACGATTACAGCAAATAGAGTGCATTCATCACTCTGTATACTCTGCACAGTAAAATAAACCAATTATAAAATCCAGGGGTGGCAGAAGAGATGTTGTGGAGGCCTGGAGGAATAGTGGCGCGACTGTGGAGACAGTGGCTGTAGGGAAAACAGGTAAAAAATGCAGTGAAATGGAGGTTTGGTGGAGAAATGCATGTGGACCATCCGATCAGGTCTGGAGGTGATGATCGATGGTGGAGATTGACCAATGGGACGACCTTTGAAAGCTGAGCGAAATACAAAGGGAATGAGAAAATGCTTTGAAAACATATGCAATGGGCCGATATGGTGGGACCCAGCAATGGCGGAGGGTGATTTAACCTGGACTGTCAGATCTTGGGAGGTCAACAACTGCGATTCGATCGGAGGATCACAATCGGGGAAGACAGAAGGAGGGGATGCATGGGTTGGCGTGATGCGATTAGCACTGGGCCGTTGGATCTATATAGGTCAACAACTGTGATTAGATCGGAGGAGCCCAATCGAGGTCACATGTCGGAATGAGGGCAGATCTTGGCCATTGGTTCTTGTGGATTCAATGGCCAGGATTGCGTTGGAGGGTCGCAATCGGGAGGGACAGAGGATGGCACAGTTTAAAATCTGCGATTGCGATCGGAGCGAGGATGCGAGGGCCGTCGGATTAAAAGTGAATCAACGGTGGGCATGAAATTGGAGGGGTGATGCAAGGGAGGTGCGGGTGTGATGGGACTTGCGATGGCCATTGGATATATTTCAATCAACATAGGACATCATCTCAAAAGCCGATAGATTATAACACCATCGCATCGGAACTTTGGGCTTTACAATGGAAAGCATGTCTCGCTCCGATTCTCCAATGCGATTGGCGTCTTGGACTAGCGCTTGGTCTTATGGAGGGGAAGTGGTTAGGGGGTTGGCCGAAAGGGGCTAGGCTTATCATATGGTAAAATGTGGGTTTTTGGCCAAAAAGAGGGTTTTAAGGCTAAAGAGGGAATTGGTAGATAGAATAAGGGGATATAAAACAAAACAAAGGATATTTGAATGGTTTAAAGGGAATTAGAAGGGGGGAAAGGTGATGAGAACAGAGGTTTAATAGGGCTGAAATAAAAGGAAAAATGGAGGCCTTTTGGGCATTTTCTTCACAACGGAGAGGCTTTTAAACCGAGAACAACAGTGAGGATTCATCCAAGGGCAAAGGCACAGGAGGCTTCAAGGACGTTGTGTTTTCGGAGGAGATGCATTCCTTGAAGGCTCAAAAAACATTTTAGCCCCTGTTTGCTTATCAAAAAATTCATAGGGGGCTAACAATGGCTCCACATGGGGATGGCTTCTTCTTGAAGGAGTCAAGAATTCAGAGAATGATCTTTGGTATGGGCCAGATGCCTGATGCTTGAACCACCCTTTCTTCTTTGATTCAGCTGCCACAAATTATGAAGACACATATTCAGTAGTAAAAATTATTCAAATAGCTACCTACCTAGACCAAATCCTAACATTTTTTCTTTTGGGTGCATTTGGACTTGCAAACCCTTACATCATCAATTATTTCAAACATAAAAATAAACCTACTCTATTTCTACCCTTATTACTCCATGAGACCGGATTGGACTGTTGGCCTCATAATTTTCTCTACCTGCGCTACTGTCTGCTAGGATTAAACTATCTAGTAGACTTATTCTCTACATTCTAGGACAGAAATTCAAAAATAGTCAAGCTAGGATTAGGATGTCTAGCTTGTTGTGGGCCATGGCATAAAGAAAAAATTGCTCATGGACTGGAAACGTTGCAGAAATTTAAAACAAGTAACTTACTGCTCACAGACTGAGCTTTATTGAGCTTTTCCTACCTACCCTACTCTAACTGGAATATTTTCAAGTCTAGCTTACAAACATTGTCTTCCAATGCAACCAGTCCATCAAGTGATCCCATGACTGGTCTTTCCTGCTCATCTCCTTAAGCAGGATGGATAGGCAGGGCTGCTCCCACTCTCTCTATTCCTCATCAGCAGCTTTAAAAAATTTTCTTTCTGTCTGCAACATGCTGCTCAAAAATATCTTTGATCCTTCTTCAAATGTTTGCAAGAAATGGACATAAGGATCATGAAATGATACCTGGTTATGGATGTCTGGTGGACAAGCTTCAACCAAGTTTTCTCTTTCACCCAATGGATCAAGGACGAAACTCTCTTGGGAAAGAGAATCTCCTTCATATTTTTCGTCTGAACTGGAGGACTCATCGTATACTGTAGCTGAGTCCTTTTGGAGCTCTGATATATTTTTCTCTGATAGGCTGAGCTCCGTGAAAAGATCTGTGTATTCATGAGCAGGGGTATTTTCCATTACTTCCTCTTTTTCAAGGGAAGGCTCTTTACTTTCATCCTGCTCAAGAATCTCTTCTTTTCTTTCCTCCTCATCTTCTAGAAGGAAAGACTGCTGACCTCCAATCTCATGACACTCATCACTAATGCTTTCATAACTTTCACCGTCAGTGTCATAGATAGGCTGGCTGGGTTCATCGCTTCTCTGGAGTTGCTGGCCTTGAACTCCCTCCCATGAATCTACTGATGATGGTCCAGCGAGCTCAACTTCCCTCTGTAAACAATCATCATCAAATAGATCATAACTAGGAAAGCCATAATTGAAAGCAATGTCACCAATCAGACCTATCAGATTCTCAGCAGGTCTTTCTTTATCCTGGTCCTTAGAGGAGTCTTCTGGATCAGCATCAGTTCTGTAGAAGGTTGCAGAGGTGGACTACGTGTTTGATATTCAGTCCATCTCTTCTTCTGTCAACGCAGGAATTTATTTTTTAACCCAGACAGAAGAGCCGCAGTTCTCTGGTTGTTGTACGAATTGATCTTGAGGCGGGATGTCTTCGTGAGCCTCATCTTGAGAATTTTCCCGAGCAAGAGCAAACTCCAGGCCAAGATCATCATGCATGTCTTGCTCATTTTCCAGGTATGGAGTCGGCTCTTGCTTGGAAAAATGCATGGGCTGCTCTGAATAATCATCATTTGCATTCAGGTTAGCCATATACATTTCTAGCACTTTAGAAAACATGACTGCTATTCCATTTAATTGATCTTCCAAAGCATTAAGCTTTGCATCTATGTCCATGTCTGGATCCATGTTTTCTACAAATAAGGTCACTACATCTTCTCAACCAATTCAGAGTCTTCTACCAGTGGATTCATTTGGTCTTTTTTGGGGTTATAGGATGTGGAGTCACCAGGTGGATGAATTTGGATATTAGAAACAGACTGCCGTCCACCATCAACATTGAAACACCAATCTAAAGGCATTGGTCTAAGTGTTTCCCTAGTGGATTCGCCATTATGTTGGGATGACAATGGGACACAGACCAATGTTAGCGGTTAAGGACTCTCAGATCTTCCCGAGTGGAGTTGCCATTATGTTGGTGACGACAATGGGACACCAGACCAGATTTTAGCAGTTAAGGATTCTCAGATTTTCCCCAGCGGAGTCGCCATTATGTTGGAGTTCCCATGTTTTGGCCAGACCGGCAAGACCAAAAGATGAGACAACATCATAACCACTTTGGGGCCCTAGGATCTAGCCCTCCTGGACCCAGAGAGGGATCTCTCCAATAAAACAAAGAATGATATATCTTTGAAGCTCAAATGAGATGTTAGGCTAGGTATGAAGCACAAAGGGAGGTTCAAAATGATTGGGTTGGTTACGGGTTGGTCATAGGATCATAGACTGAGAAGGCAGTGGGAAGAAAGGAGTAGAGCAGTAGGACGTTTCGACAAAAAGAGGATGGGTTAAAGCTGTGCCATCCATTGGGCTATGGAGTCATGAAAGGAGATTACTAGCAAACAACTAGCCAAGGCTTTCATAGGGCAAGTCATCTATACTAAATGATCTTTGAGATAGATGATGGGGTGGAACATTAAGGAGAGAAAGGTGAAACAAAAAGGGCAGCTTGAGATCAGACCAGAGGTCATCTAACTCCAGATCTGCTTCAGCATACTCTCGAAGGAGAAACGATAAGATTTAAACATAGAACCAGGCCTGAGATCATAGAAGGACTTTCAACCTTCAATGCTTCAACACCAGTTCATGAGATCTTGGAAAGGTCAATATGTCAAACAAGGACCCCAGTGGACAGGGCTTACACTAAATCCCTGGTATCCCAAATCCTCTAGCTTGAACCCAAACAAGAAAAACTAAGCATCAAACCCCGAATTCACACATCAGCTAGCAGTGAATAACAACTGCTACACTGGTTAAATTACATGAATTTTCTCTTAGTTTCACTATCAGCAGAAAACATTAAAGGTAGGGAGAGAAGAAACATAGGGTACCATGCTAGGGAAAATCCTATGTTATATTTCTGATGCGTACCAGAAGACCAATGAAAAACATGAAAAAAAAATGTAATAAAATGATGTCAAGAGAAAACATCACCCGTAGTAATAGACCAAGATCCTGTGAAACTTGCTCGATTAATTGATGCAAAACCAGTCACATACACTGAGCTCAATAGATGATTATAGTCCTAACTTTCTCCTCCCAGCCTACTACATTATAGACTACTCTGCTACTCTCTCCCAAAACTATTTCTAACAGTAAAAAATGAATCCCCACAACTACAACAACAATAACACAATCCAACCCCTTACAAAGTGTTCTTTGGGATTCTTTATAGGAAAAATGGATAACAAGAGTAGGTGATACACATTAACTCGATCCATTAAGACAGAGTGGAGGAGGTGTTTCATGCCCACTCTGCTTAATAGCCCTGCGTTGTACTTGGTGGTCTAGTTTGGAGTCTTTTTTAGGTCGGATTTGACCTCTGATGTTTATTCGAAGTTTTTTCTGGCTGTAAGGCTCTCTGTTTTGTCTTCTAAAGCAAGTAAGGTGACTGAGGTCTCCTGGGCTTCCTCCATTATTGCTGCCCTAACAGTCTTCGGAAGCTTTCTGCCAACGAAAGGCCTTTGGGAGCTCGGGGAGGCATGGAGACTTCTGTCGGAAGTGTACTGTCTGAGAAAATGTACTACTGACACGAAAGGCAGACATGGCTTGTTTTATGTGCTCCTTTGATCTTCAAACTGCGCCTTAATTCTTTGATCACGAGATTAGGTGCTGAATATTCAATTAACTGGCTTTAATCCGCTTAATCCGTCTCTGCTGTTTCACTGAAACACCACTGTAATGGCCTCTCTATGTTCTGAATCACAGTGACTGTGATTACGAAAAATAGAGTGCATTCATCACTCTGTATACCCTGCACAGTAAAATAAACCAATTATAAAATCTAGGGGTGGTGGAAGAGATGCTGTGGAGGCCTGGAGGAATAGTGGTGCGACTATGGAGACATTGGTTGTAGGGAAAACAGGTAAAAAATGCAGTGAAATGTAGGTTTGGTGGAGAAATGCATGTGGACTGTCCGATCAAGTCTGGAGGCGATGATCGACGGTGGAGATTGACCAATGGGACGACCTTTGAAAGTTGAGTGAAATACAAAGGGAATGGGAAAATGCTTTGAAAAAATATGCAATGGGCCGATATGGTGGGACCCGACAATGGCGGAGGGCGATTTAACCTGGACCGTCGGATCTCGGGAGGTCAACGACTACGATCGGATCAGAGGATTCGGGGAAGACAGAAGGAGGGGATGCATGGGTTGGCGTGATGTGATTAGCGCTGGGCCGTCAGATCTGTATAGGTCAACGACTGTGATTGGATCAGAGGAGCCCAATCGGGGGTCACATGTCGGAATGAGGGCAGATCCTGGCCGTTGGTTCTTGTGGATTCAATGACCAAGATCGCGTCGGAGGGTCGCAATTGGGAGGGACGGAAGATGGCAGAGTTTAAAATCTGCGATTGCGATCAGAGCGAGGATGCGAGGGCCGTCAGATTAAAAGTGAATTGACGGTGGGCATGCAATCGGAGGGGTGATGCAAGGGAGGTGTAGGCATGATGGGACTTGTAATGGCCGTTGGATCTATTTCAATCAACGACGAACATCATCTCAAAAGCTGACAGATTATAACACCATCACATCGGAACTTTGGGCTTTACAATGGAAAGCATGTCTCACTCCGATTCTCCGATGCGATTGGCACCTTGGACTAGCGCTTGGTCTTATGGAGGGGAAGTGGTTGGAGGGTTGGCCGAAAGGGGCTAGGCCTGTCATATGGTAAAATGTGGGTTTTTAGCCAAAAAGAGGGTTTTAAGGCTAAAGAGGGAATCAGTAGATAGAATAAGGGGATATCAAACCAAACAAAGGATATTTGAATGGTTTAAAGGGAATTAGAAGGGGGTAAAGGTGATGAGAACAGAGGTTTAATAGGGTTGAAATAAAAGGAAAAATGGAGGCCTTTTGGGCATTTTCTTCACAACGGAGAGGCTTTTAAACCGGGAACAACAGTGAGGATTCATCCTAGGGAAAACGCACAGGAGGCTTCAAGGATGATGTGTTTTAAGAGGAGATGCATTTTTTGAAGGCTCAAAAAACATTTTAGACCCCTGTTTTCTTGTTAAAAAATTCATAGGGGGCTAACACTTATGTCATGTACTTGATGCTTAATTGTTTGATTATGTCATCTATCTGGTGTTGAGTGTTTGGTGTCTATTATGTCGCCTAGTTGATTTATCTAACATGTTAAGTTTATAGTTTATTTGAATGTTTGATTAATCATATGAGATGAGTATGTGTCTATAAGTTTGCATGAAGCAATGATCTTGCTTTAAGATGGTTGTGCTAACACATATGTGTTGATATATCTTGTATATACTTGAGTATAAGTAGGTGATAGTTGTAGCATTTTGATTTTGACTATTAATTGATTGTGACATGGTTGATATTCTTGGTAGAGGTTGATTTTAGTTAATAGATATGCTGTATTGATATTTGAAACATGTGATTGACATGTGTGAACAATTGCGGGCAACATGCTTGGTATTAGCATGAATAGGTAATAGTTCATGTGTCTATATGACTAACAGATGGGTGATGTGACAATACATAGTAAGACTTGAATTGCAACAAGTTAAATGGTAAACTAAAGGAATTAGGTAAGAATTCCTTGGGCTATGTTTGGAAACCCTAATTCCAAACAAATGAGCACTTTGCATGGAAACAACAAGTCTTGTCAACCTTGGTTTTGTATGAAATTATGTGGATATGTGCTATATCTATGAACATGTATTTGAAAGGTATAACAATTGGTTTCTAGTTATAGCTAGATTTTTCAAGGGAATTGGAGTCCATTGAAAGAGGTTATGGACGTATTCACTTATGAGGCAGTGCGCTTGTCACAACAAGGTAAGATAGCTTATATATTGTTATATTTAATTATGTGTTTATGGAAACATGATGTAGAGGGTTGCATGGCAAGAGATTGCCATGAAATCTTGAAGAAGGCTCGGGTTGAGCTTTCCCTGGGAAGCACTGGGAGCCATGGGGATTGAGTCATGGTGTTTGTTGTTAAGTCTTATGGTTTTTATCTTTTATGTTTTTTTGCACTTGATTGCAGTCTTGTTTATGTCTGATGCATGATCATGCGACTTTGTTTGTGGTGTCATATTGCTATTGGTTTTCGTTGTTTTCTTCTTGTTGCTTTTGTTATTTCATTTTATCTTTTGAGAGTCTTGGGAATTGGTTGGATAAGAGGAAAGTTGATGGAGATTTGGGAGAGCTTAATGGAACTTGACAGGTAATGAAATACACGGATGAAGCTCATTGCATGAGTAAGTGTAGCAGAAGGTAAGAATATGACAGCCGGTTGGACTGGTTGGGTCCATTGTGGTAAATGGATGGTGGCAGTACATACATGAGAAGGGCAACAGAAAAGGTAAAGAAAGTGGATCTTAGGTATTAGATGCCTTCAATATGTTGGGAACAATTGTTCTCAACATTGTGCATGTTGTGCAAGAATAAAAGGAAGTTTTATTAACCTAGAACTTATGATATTTGATAATTATGTTGTAATAATGATTATGTTGATGTTTATATGTATACACGCATGTATGTATTTATGTCATGTCATACAGGGTCGTCATGGATCATGATTTTTTAATGCTAATGTTTATATGTATACATGTGTGTATGTATGTCTTTGTCTGACATGATTATGATTGTTTTATGCTAATGATTATAAATGTATGTCTGTATGTATGTATCTATGTCACTGTATGAGGGGGTTTTCAAGGATCATTCTTGTGGAGGAATGATTGCTTATGCAAGAGAATGGCATGAAGTGGTTATTGGTCTTATGAGTAATCAAGTGGGAAGAGTAACCCTGACATATCTAAGAGGTAAGTATCATGTGGACATGAATTGATATTATATGCTTGTACTATGCCTATGTTTATGTTATGGATAGGTAATGTTGAGGGGTACATCAACGAAGTGAAAGTAGTGTGATTTGTGGCATGCTAGGATAAGCATGGATAATGGAAAGACACTAGAAGAAAGGTTTCTTGTGGGGTCAATGTGTGGTCTATGGATGTGTAGTGCTATTGTTGTGTATATGTTGCGCATGTTGTATATTCAGTGATTGTACCTATGGTGATGTGTACATGTAACATATGTAGTACTGTGTACATATGATATTGTATGCATGTTCTATATATGGTAATGTGTGTATATTGCATATGTAGTGCTAAGTATAGATGGTGCTATGTACATGTTGGATATGCAGTGTTGTATACCTATTGTACTGTGTGCATGTTGGATATGTGGTGTTGTGTGCATGTTGGATATGCTGTGTTGTGTACGTATGGTGCTATGTACATGTTGTATATGCAGTGCTATGAACATATGGTGTTGTGTGTGTGTTGTACATATGGTGTTGTGTGCATGATTGTACATGTGGTGATGCGTGCTTATAGTGTTGTGTACATGCTATACATGTGGCGTTGTGTGCAAGTAGTGCCATGTACATGTCGTGCATGTGGCGTTGTGTACATGTGGTGTCGTTTACATGCCGTGCATGGGGTATTGCATATGTGGTATTGTGTACATATTGTACAGGTGGCGCGGTGTACATTTGGCATTGCGTACACATTGTGTAGGTGGTTCCGTGTACATGTGATGTTGTGCACACGTTGTGCAGGTAGTGTTGTGTATAGGTGGTACTGTGTACATGTTGTGCATAGGGTACTAGTATGCATGTGGTATTGTGTGCATGTCATACATGTTGCGTTGTGGGCATGTGGTATTATGTATGTGCATGGTGTTGTCGTGGTATCATGACATGTGTATTCATTGTGTTGTACACTGGATGTAGGTGTATGTGTTGTATGTATGTTTAGGTGTATGTATTGTACATAGGATGTAGGTGTATGTGTTGTATGTTGGATGTATATGTATGTATTGTGTTGTGTTGTACACTGGATGTAGGTGTATGTATTGTGTCATGTTATACATCATATGTAGGTGTATGTATTGTGTTGTATTGTACATCGGGTGTAGGTGCATGTATTTCATGGTGTTGTATATTGTGTATGGTTGTATATGTGTTATGCACATGGTTGAGGAGAAGGCACTGGTTGTTTGTCAGGTGTGGTAACCGATCTGGTGTGTGTACAAAATAACAAAGGCAGATGTAAGGACTGATGAAGGTAAAGTATTGATATTTTATTTCAGTTATATTATGCATGTGATCTACGATTCTGATTTATGATGGTTACATGTGATTTATGATTATATGGTTTATGATGATTACATGCGATTCATGATTTTGACCTATGATGGTTGCGTGTTTGAGCTAACCTGATGTGATATGTTTATACATGGTGATTTGATCAAATATCTGGTTTGACTTGTTGTGACAGGAAGTAAACATAAGTGGAAGTGTACCTTATTTATGGGATACCAATGATGTATGATTTGAAGTTATTTCAATTTATTTGGAATCTAATGAAACTTATGTGCTTGGTACGATAAGCATGCAATGACTAGTTTTGATGATTGAAACATAGTGCAAGAATTAGCAACAAAAAAAAAAGGAATTGAAACATGCAGCAGTATGTTGGTAAAGCCCTTCAGGAGTAGGGCCATTATGGGACACTGGTAGCCAATAGTGTCCATTGATTTCCATGAACATGATATGACCAGTATGATGGTTTTGAGGCAAGGATATGCCTTGGTTTTTGTATCTTCTGATGTGAGGAAGCCTTGCCAAGGGATGGACTTCCTGGGATGGGGGTGCCAGTGGAACTTGGAAGGTGTGTGACTCCACGGAAGGGATGATCAGATTTCCTAAGGAACTGTGTATCAAATAAGGGAAGTTCAAGGATGGATTCATTTTGGTCATTAGCATTTCCCGATGGAATCATATGCACATTAGAAGTGTGCCCTGGAATAATTGATCTATAAATGTAAACTTGACGGTTTATGGTGAAAAATTCATGTGAAATGTTTAAGCTTTTTATGCAATTATGTAAATTACATTAACTCATAAACATGATTTTAAACTAATTTTTGCAGAAAATAATGAAGGCATCAGTACCATAACAACATACACAAGACACCAAATGATGAAGGAGTTCACATCTTCTAGGCTACATCTGTTGGTCCAACTTCCAATGGTGGGCCTCTTTCACTATGCTAAACATATGTGTTTACATCAAGTTACAGTGCTCAACATGCCAAAACAATGTCTCCAATGGCTCCAAAATAGTAAAAAACCCCTATATTGGCTATTTATGCCCTCAAAAAGGTCGAAATTTGGCCGAGCTATGCTTCAGAGAAGTTTTCTTGCTAGTTGTCCTCTAGTTCGCACCCACCTGCGATTCGTTCTACAATTTATGAATTTTGTGGCCATGTGGAGCGACAATTTTTCCCAGTGCTAGCGTGATTCCCGTCAGTTCAGGTGCAATTTTTTGAACCAATAAATTGACTATGTTTCCCATGAATCGATAAAAACACACCACTTGGCATAATAGGTGCCGTCAGATATGGCTTGTTTGAACTACTAGCCAATTTCTAGACCAAATTTTAACTGTGGTTCGGTGCTTGGTTGCTTTAACACCCACTGGGTTAAGTTTAAATTTGTGCGTCATATCTTTAACCCAACCTCACATTTAAACTATGGTTCAATGGTTGGTATCACTGGAGGTTGGTGCCATGGTTTAAGTCCACCTTAACATAAAAGTTTACACGACATATGTTCACATGTCGTTTGTTGATTGCCGGTGTAACGGTTGAACGTGGTGACTCTGGTTTGCTGCGGTGGTAACATATAAGGTAGCAATAAACTGTGATCTGGGGTCGGGGGTTAATCCCGTGCCCTGACCCCCAATACCACATACATTACACCTTAAATAAAACCCAAAATTTATAGTTTAATAAGTAACATGTTAGGCGAGCTGGTGGAGGGCTTTGCTGCCAGTCGGTTGGTTGTGCATTCGAATCCTGTGGAGGTTGGTTGGGACCCAAACATAATTTTGCAGCAATATCAGGAGGCCACGTGGCAACCTCCCATTGGCCCACGTGGCCTCTTATGATTAGGCCACCTCAACAAGCCCCAAACCAATCAAACTACACCAATTTGAACCAATCATAAAATGACACTTGTACTCATCCCATTGGCCCATATGAAGTATATGTACCTTGTCCAATCATTGCCTAGTAAGCGTAAGGACTACCGACTCGGCATCCTTGATCAGGAGATCATGTCCAAGTCGAAAAAATGCTCAAAAATGGAATTTCTCAGAAATGGTTACAATCTGAATGAATGGAAAGGCCTCGTCACTATGATTCTGGCACTGCAAACATGACTTAAATCCGATGTCGTATGTGAACGTTACTGAAGTTTGAAATCGCTTAATGACCTTAAAAACATGACTTTTTGACCCAAAAAAAAATTTCATTTTCAAAAGTTTTATATGGCAAAAATTTCATTTTTATAATGTTTTATATGGGCCTATTATAGGATGCCACGTGGCCTGCTCGGAGGCTTCCACATGGACCCAGGCTATTGGATTAAAGGTCATGTAAAAATTTTGTGGGCAAGGGGGTCGAACCCTCGACCCAACTCCTCAGGTAGGTTTGACCCAGCCACTACACCACAGGTAGAACTCGTGCAGAGGGCGATTCAAGCCATTTAAACAATGGGTGGAGGTTGAACGCCTCGTGCAGTCGTGAATGACCAGTTGGGTTGTGGATGAACGTGTAATGTCCCTTTTTCAGAAATATCACAAGTCTATTCCAGAGATAGACTGTAGGGGAATTTTCTAGATATGTCACCTCTAAAGAGAGGGTGAGATCCCGAGGCTACCTGGCCCTTCACAGACTCTGTCTATAGCTATGTGAAATTTCCTATTAGGAAAAGCTGCTCTATTGAGAATGTCTCAAGATAGAGCTACAACAATAAACAAATACATCTAATGGAAAATAGCAGTGAATCCATGAACACATAAAATGCCGAAGAATGCAATGGCCATCATATTAGAACATAGCAGCATGAAATATACATCTTCTTGAGGAAATGACCACTCAAGAAAGGCACAATAAGCCTCAAGAAACCTGTACATGAAAATGTGAAATACATAGCTGCATAAATAAAGCCCTAGGCCATGACTACGCAGTTTATAGAGGTACTGCTGCATAAAATATGATAATACAAGGATATAGCAATATGAGGCTCAAATAAAGTGGGGGAGCATGATCTCAACCCCTGAAAATACAATACATCAATCCTCTAAAAGGATTGGCTGAAATCTATACAAAAATGGCATTTTTCCGAAATGTCGAAGTAGCTGCGTAGCTGCAGCTACTCAAGAAATGGAAATGGATGGAGAAGGCTGAAATAACTGCTGTAGATGAAGATCCCTTCTCCAATAGAAATCTGAAGTGAAAGGCTAATACTTTCACCCAAGACTTCCCCCCCAAAATCTGCTAATCCCTCACAGCAAATCTGCACCAAGAAAAACGCTGTCTAAGAGAGGGACTGCGCTGCCTCTGATGGAAAGTGGTTGGCCTGATGCCAAATATGGTGGGATATGCTCAAGAACCACTTTTTATGATCTCCCAATGAATATAACATCTCTCCACTGAAAAAAAAGCTCCAGATGGTGTATGGAAACCTCCCCAGCAACACCCAGCAACACTGCACAACATCTGCTCCAGAAACTACGCTGATGTAGATGGCTAAAGCTATGGCCTGAATGCCTGAATATGGGAGATGAGTGCAATCCTTCATGAGCTACTAAAGAAGGAGAGGAAATCCTCAACATGACTCCCTCGTGCCCGAAGGCACTGTAGCTCTGTTGAACAGCAAGAGGCAGCAACAAGTCTTCAAGACTCAAATGTAAAAATGATAAAAGATGTCCACAATGGATGCCTTGCTCCTTTTTTATACAATGAGCCTTACCTCCATGGACCCTATTTCGAATTAGGGTTTCCTTCTCTCTAGAAAATTCCCTCCTACGTTGTCCCACATAATGCTTTCCAACTCATGCCAACGCAGTTTGACTTGGTCAACCTTGGCCAAGCATGTTTGCAAAAACCTCCTTTCACACATGGAGGTGTGAAATCCAGCTCTCAAGTGATCCTATTTCATACTTAGAGGATTTTTATTCTCTAATCATGAAAATAATGGGTCCCCTACCCATTTTATTCATCTCTTTAACAAAATTTAATGTCCCATAAAATTTGGGACATTACAGAACGAGCGTGTCGTTTGAAGATTGAACGAGCGGGATTTCAGGTTTAAGCCCTCAGGGCTAAGGGTTAAGAACCCATGACCAGTGTTATAACCAAGGGCTAAGCCCCATTTCAAACAGTGGAGATTTTTGGGTTAAGTCCTTAGGGTGCTAGCCCTTGTCACATGGGACCAACAGGCCATGACCATGGGCACATATTTAACATTATCTGCCAGCAGCAAACCGTTTCCGGACTTTCAGCATGTGAACGCGCAGTTAAACTGCAGTTAAATTTATTGCTGCCCCTAAAAATAGTGCGGTTCCACCTAATTTGAGCTTTCCGATGAATTGGGTGAAGCTAACTGGAGTTCCTCTAGTTTTGGAGGAGGTTTTCTAGTGCCACTGGGTAAAATCTTGTTTGGGTAATAAATTTCTTAATTTTTGACCAAACAAGATGAAATTTTAGTCAATTTTGGCTTTTTTCGACCTTATGGAGTGTTTGGGATAGGTTGTAGAGCAAAAAGAGGTGTTATTCAGCCATTTTTTCTTCAGGTAAGAGGAAAGGTCCACCAGGGCCATCAAGGAGATGGAGCTGTATTGGGTTGCACTTCATTGTTTGAGGTGAAAAAAAGGCCATTTTTAGCTTATTTATGTCTTCTGAAGTCAAATTCACAGCTTTTTTTTTCCTGTTTAGGCATATATTTCACTGTGTAACCATTTTTGAGCAAATTAATAGAGCAAGGACACACCATTAGGGAGCCTTGGACAGGGAGATGTAGCCCAAGAGGGGTGAACTACCTCATCAATTTGCTATGTTATGCTATGGTGAATTTTTCTTGCTGTGTATTTCTACTGTGATATAGTAATTTAAATAAAAAATCCTCACACATAAACTCAGAAACAATTACCAAAAACACTATGTTTAACCTGTAAGACATGGAGAATAATTTGCACACTTAATTAAATGGAAATGTATAATTTGCACAACATTTACAAATAGTTCCATTTACAGATCAGTTGGTATCAGAGCTAGTGTTTTACTCTGCATTTGTTCTTGTGCAAAGATATAGTTGATTGTTTGCAAGTTTTAATGCTTACTAGGCTTAAACTCAAGAGAGGTGAAGGACACTTAGTTAGTGCACAAAGTAATCCTCAACCAAGAAGGGCTAGAGAGCCACCTCCAAGAACCATTGAAGAAACCTCAAGAATGTCTTCAAGAGAGGGAGAAGCTCCTGAAGACATTGATCCCAAAGAAGAGGAACGGGTGTTCCAGAAGGCTTTCTTGGACATGACAGAGATGGTGAGGATACTCTACCAAGAAAGGAATGATAGGCTTGTTGGAGAAGGGTATAGACACCAGAAAGAAGGAGAGGGTTCTCCAGGAGAAAATAAAAGTGATAACAAGTCAAAGAAAGGACATGGAGGTAATGGTGATGCACCATCCCCATCTTCATCCTCTTCCTCTACATTGTCATCCTCTACTTCGGTGAATCAATCTCACAAGTCTAAAACCACTAGTAAAAGTCCATTTTTAAAGCTTGATGTTAAATTTGAGTTGCCTATGTTTAATGGTGGGGTAAATGCAGAGAATCTTGACAATTGGATAAGACAGTTGGAAGTTTATTTGAGGATACAAAACCCCCATGAAGACGACGCCAAGATACAATTAGCCTCTTTGAGAATGGATGGAGCAGCATTGGTATGGTGGGAAGCCAAGACCAAGGATGAAATTAAAAAAAATGGTAAGATCACTTTATCAAGGGCTGAATTTATTACTACAAATAAAAGTCAATTTTATCCATTAGCTCATTTACAAAAGGCTATCATGAACTGGCAAAACTTCAGACAACTTAAGGGACAAAATGTACAAGACTACACCCAAGAGTTTAGGAGAAGAGCACTCTGATTAGGGGTAGACTTACAAAGTCAAGATACTTTGCTGAAATATATAGGTGGTTTGCACAACTATCTTAGACATACTATCCTTATGTTCAATCCTACTAGTCTAGACGAAGTTTGTGTACAAGCTACACATTTAGAAGCTAGAGGGAAAAACACTTTTGATGAGGGTAGAAACAAGCCTTTTAAGGCCAAAAACAAAGATAAAACCTCTAAGGGAAAAGGAAAAAAGAATGCATCTGTCAAATAGGAGGGTGAGAAAGTGATAAGTAAACACTGTTCAAGAGAAGGCCGTGAAGAGAAAAAATGTTGGAAACTTCATCCTGAAAAAAGAATTTAGTTTAACAAAAACAAAGGAAAGAAGAAAACTACAGCTACTACAACTACACCACAAGACTTAGGTGATGATTTAGGTGACAAAACCAAAATTTCAGCCATGGGTTTGAAGAGTATGAAGGGAAAGGAAACTGAAAGTAAGCCAAGCACTAGTACTTCAAATTGTCATGTACAAGCTCCAAATGAGGAAGAAAGAATTGAATTGTTCCATGTGAGGGTAGTCTCAAAACATACAAAAATTGACACACTGTTTGACAGTGGGTCACAAGAAAATATCATATCAGAAGACTTGGTCAAACAACTTAAACTTGAGACCATTCCACATCCAAAGCCTTATCCACTTGGGTGGATATGCAAGGATGCAAACTTACAACTCTCAAGAAAGTGCATATTGTGATTTGCAATTACTACACACTTTATTGACACATTTGAACTTGATGTAGTACCGCTTGATATATTAGGAATTGTTTTGGGAAGTCCTTAATTATTTGACAGGAAAGCGATCTTCCATTCCCATGAAAATAAGTATCATCTCTTTAAATATGGCAAGGAGTTTATTGTCAGAGCACATCACAAGAAGACAAATATAGCGATGGTAAATGCGGGATAGGTAAAAAGGCTAGTGAATTCTAATAAGAGTTTTGTACTTCTTATGGTTAAGCCCAAGGTTGATGTGAATCATGAGTCATTTGAAAATTGTGATTCCAAGCTTAAATCAGATTTATATGATGTAGTTGATGCACATCATGAGATGTTTCAGGAACCAACAGGTTTTCCTCCTAAAAGGGAGATTCAACATGAAATACAGTTGCAACAAGATTGTCCTCTTCCTAACATAGGCATGTACCACATATATATCATGGAGAATGCTGAAATAAAGAGTCAAATTAAGGACTTGTTGGACAAAGGTTTCATAAGACCAAGCACTTCGCCATGTGGGTCACCGATAGTGTTGATTCCAAAGAAAGATGGAACTTGGCGCATGTGTGTGGACTTCAGGGCATTGAACAAAATAACGGTAAAGAATTGTTACCCACTCCCAAGGATAGATGATTTTTTAGATTAGTTGAAAGATGCTAAATATTTCACTAAGTTAGACTTACGTAGTGGTTATCATCAAGTTAGAATTGTAGAAAGTGACATTTGGAAGACAACATTTAAAACCAAACAGGGACTCTTTGAGTGGCTTATTATGCCATTTGGTTTATGCAATGCACCTGCAACTTTCATGCGGGTAATGGATGATGTCTTACATCCTTTTCTTGATGATTTTGTTATTGTCTACTTAGATGAAATCTTGATTTTTAGAAAGACTAGAGAAGAGCATGTCATGCGTGTTAAGAAAGTACTTGATATTTTGAAGAAAAATCAGTTGTTTCTTAAAATGTCAAAGTGTAAATTTGGAAAGACTTCTTTGGTTTATTTGGGACACATAGTAGGAGGAGGTGCTTTGAGAATTGACCCTTCTACAGTAGAAGCCATTGTGAATTGGTCTACTCCCAAATCCATTACAGAGGTAAGAATTTTTTTGGGTGCAGCTCAGTATTGGGGGAAGTTTATTTCTAACTTCTCTGCCATAGCAGCTCCTATGCATGCAGTGAAAAGTGTGAAGTGTGCTTTCCAATGGGGAGGCAAGCAACATAAAGATTTCAAGTCTTTGAAAGAGAAGATAATTTTAGCTCCAGTCCTTGCATTACTAGATTTGAGACAACCATTCGAGATTCATACCAATGCTAGTGATTACGCCATGGGTGCAGTTCTCTTACAACATGGTAATCCTATCGCATTTCATTCTGAGACATTTAATGGTGCTGTTGTGAATTATAAGACATATGATAATGAGTTGTATGCATTGGTACAAAGTGTCAAAAAGTGGAGACACTATTTTATGGGCAAAGAAACAGTTGTTCATACCAACCATCAGCCTTTATAGTACTTGCAGTCGCAAAGTAAATTACAGCAGTCACAACATTTCAGATGGATGAGTTTCCTACAAAAATTTCACTTGGTAATAAGGTACACAAATGGTATTTTCAATAAAGTTGCTGATATGATTTCAATGCCTATTATTAGTGCTACTATTTTACTTAAGAATGATTCTATTATACATGAGAGCTACATAGAACAATATGCATCAGATGTTGATTTTAAGGATGTGTATGCTAACTTGAGTGAAGGGAATCATGTTGAAGAGAATGATTATCACTTGCATAATAATTTGTTGTTTCATATGGGAAATTTATGTATACCATGGGGGGAGAGACTAAGTTTCATGAGAGAAGCTCATTCTTCTCTTATTGCTGGACATTTCGAGGTAAGCAAAACGGTGGCACATTTACAGAGGTATTGTTTTTGGCCTTGCATGGTAGATAGTGTTTCACGTTTCATTAGAGGTTGTTCATTATGTGCTACAAGCAAGCCTAGCAGTAGGAAGCTTGGTTTATGTACACCATTGCCAGTACCTTCTAGACCATGGGAAAGTGTTTCTATGGATTTTGTTGGAGGTCTACCATTATCTAGAAAGCAGCATGATTATCTTTATGTAGTAGTTGATAGATTCAACAAGATTTGTATTCTTATACCATGTAGGAAATCTATAACTGTTGAAAAAAATGCTGATTTATATTTTCAACATGTATGGGTTCATTATGGCTTTCCTAATTCTATTATTAGTGACAGGGATTCTAGATTGGTTGGGAATTTTTGGTCCAATTTATGGAAGATGATGGACACCAAGTTGAAGAAGAGTACTGCTTTCCATCCGTAAACAGATGGCCAAACAGAGGTAGTGAAAAAAACCACTATACATCTTTTGAGAGGTTATTGCAGCAAGCATCCCAAGCTTTGGGATGAGCATTTGCATTACATCTAGCATGCTTACAACCGGGCCAAGCACTCTTCTACAAATAATTCACCTTTTGAAGCTTGTTTTGGGTATTTGCCTAAGTCAACTTTAGATTTCATTCTTGAAAATGATGTTGCCATTGATGGGCATAGTGAAATTGACATAGCTCGCATGTTCATTGAAAGAATTCATCTCATACATCAACAGGTTCAAGAACAACTTGAAAAAAAGTCAAGGCAAGTACAAGGAGAGGCATGACAAACACAGAATTGATCATAAGTTTCAAGAAGGAGATGAGGTATGGCTGCATATTAGTAAGGAAATAATGCAAGGAGAAGGTAAAAAGCTGAAGCCTATTCATTATGGTCCATTCAAGATCCTTAAACAAGTTGGAAATAATGCTTTTCAACTAGATTTGCCTTAATATATGCAAATGTATTCCGTTGTGAATGTGGAAAATTTACGTTTGTATGAATCTCCTTTAATTGCTGGTCATGAAAGTGACATTCAATAGCCATCCATAGAGGATTTCTCGCCAGAATTTTTGGATGAGCTGAAAGAGGATGCTATCCTTGACAGAAGGACATACACTTCGAGGAGGGGAAGTGTTGATTATCTTCGGGGATGTTTTAAAGGCAACAAATCGAGTAAGGAAAAATGGATGGAGGTGGAAAATGTGAGGGATTTGTACCCTCATCTTCTGAATAGGTATTTGAAGGCTTTTGGGGTCCAAAAGCTTCCCAATGGGGAGGTGTCATTAGGAGATCATTTGCAAGTCAAAAAAATGCTAAAAAATGGAACTGCTCAGAAATGGTTGCAATTTGAACGAATGGAAAGGCCTCGTCGTTGCAATTCTGGCACCGTGAACGGGACTCAAATCTGATGTCATATGTGAAAGTTACTGAAGTTTGAAATCACCCAATGACCTTCAAAACAAGACTTTTTGATCAAAAAAAAAATTTCATTTTCAAAAGTTTTATATGGAAAAAATTTCATTTTTATAATGTTTTATATGGGCCTATTATAGGATGCCACGTGGCCTTCCCGGAGGCTGCCACGTGGCCCCAGGCCATTGGATTAAAGGTCATGTAAAAATTTGGTGGGCAAAGGGGTCGAACCCTCAACTCGACTCCTCGGGCAGGGTTGACTCGACCACTACACCACAGGCAGAACTCGTACAAAGGGTGAGTCAGGTCGTTTAAACAATGGGCAGAGGTTGAATGCCTCATGCAGTCATGAATGAACAATTGGGTTGTGGATGAACGGGCATGTCGTTTGAAGATTGAATGAGCGGGATTTCAGGTTTAAGCCCTCAGGGCTAAGGGTTAAGACCTCACAACTAGTGTTATAACCAAGGGCTAAGCCCCATTTCAAATGAAAGAGAGTTTTGGGTTAAGCCCTTAGGGTGCTAGCCTTTGTCACATGGGACTGGTAGGCCATGACCGTGGGCACGGATTTAACATTATCCACCAGCATAAAACTGTTTCCGGACATTCAGCATGTGAACGCGCAGTTAAACTGACAGTTAAATTTATTTCTACCCCTAAAAATAGTGCGGTTCCACCTAATCTAAGCTGTCCTATGAATTTGGTGAAGCTAACTAGAGTTCCTCCAGTTTTGGAGGAGGTTTTCTGGTGCCACCGGGCAAAATCTTGTTTGGGTCATAACTTTCTCAATTTTCGACCAAGCAAGATGAAATTTTAGTCAATTTTGGCTTTCTTCGACCTTCTAGAGTGTTTGGGATAGGTTGTAGAGTGAAAAAAGGTGTTATTCAGCCATTTTTGCTTCAGGTAAGAGGAAAATGCCACCAGGGCCATCAGGGAGATGGAGCTGTATTGTGTTGTATTTCACTGTTTGAGGTGAAACAAAAGCCATTTTTAGCTTATTTCTGTCTTTTGAAGTCAAATTCTAGCTTTTTTTGCCTATTTAGGCATATATTTCATTGTATAACCATTTTTGAGAAAATCAAAAGAGCAAGGGCACACCATTGAGGAGCCTTGGACCGACAAATGTAGCCCAGGAGGGGTGAACTGCCTCATCAGTTTGCTGTGTTATGCCATGGTGAATTTTTCTCGCTGTGTATTTCTGCTATGATATATTAAGCAGTAAATTTAAATAACAAATACTCACACATAAACTTAGAAACAATTACCAAAAACACTTTTTTTAACCCGCAAGACATGGAGAATACTTTCCACACTTAATTAAATGGAAATTGATACTTTGCACAACATTTACAAATAGTTCCATTTACATATCAATCCTCCACATTCTTAAAATTTTAGTTGTTTTCCAAATCAATCAGAACGTGATATCAGAAGCATACGATATCGATTTTGAGTGAAACGAGTTGTGTTGGATTCAGGGCGATGAGATATTCACTTTGGCGCTAGTTTCCAAAAATTTCAAGCACTTTTAATTTTGAGCATTTTACTGGTCCACTGGATTATTCCTCCCCACTGGAAGCTTTTGGACCTCTAAAATCTCATTTTGAGTCAAAAAATAGATGAGGGTACAATTACCTCACCCTTCTCGTCTTAATCCACTTATATTTGCTTGGATTTTTTGGTTTGAAATTTTCAATAAAGTACATCACTTTCCCTGATTTTAGAGTCCTTGACTTGTTGTCAAAGATGATATCTTGCTGCAATTTCCCAAGATATGCAGAACAAAAAATTGTCCTTGGAGGAATCTCAACATTCCCTCCTCAGTATTCAATCAATGGAAACCTATTCAACCTCAAGTTCACTTCACCTTGAACATTTTCGTCATGAAAATGCTTAACATGTATAGCCTTGCACTTAGCTCGACTCTTTACCAATTGTGATCACCATCGCCATGTACCATCCTTATTCAAAGCCAAAACATTATGAAACCCACAAGAAGATGTTTTAGAACCAATGTACTCTTTGTCAAATTGATTTGGCACCTGGTTTTTGATCCCTTCATTCTTTAACACTGGCACCTTGTTCACCAATGTTCAACAATGATGCATCCTGCTGCAGTTTCACTTCAAGTTGTTTACCTCTTTTAGGAGGCAACATGTTAGAATCTTGAAACATCTTATCACATGAATTAGAAACCTCAATGAAATCAGATTTCAAACTTGATTCATATCCTTGAAATACTTTAGATGCCTCAACATCTTTGTGCTAGAACATTAACAATGCAAAATTCTAACTAGCATTAATAGTCCTCCTCATTTGTCCAACATTCACAAGAGATAAAATCAATTTATTGCTATGTGCTCTAACAATTTACTCAATCCAATTTTCAACAAGTGGTATTTATTCTCATGGCGATGAAAAATGGCTCTCCTATCATATAGATACGGGCTTCCCAAAATAATACCATATATATCAAGCGAAACTACATCGATTTCAACCTCATCAAGAAGTTTGTAGTGATTGCAAATCTAAGTATCCATTTCCTTGTCACTTGAAATTTTGCATTATCACATACCCAACCTAAAGGATAAGGTTTAGGATGAGGAATATTTTCTAAATTCAACTTCTTGATAATGTCTTATGAGATAATACTTGACCACTATCAAACATTGTGTCTATTTTTGTATGTTTTGAAATAACTCTAATGTGGAAAAACTCAATTTTTTTTTTCATACTCAGTATCATTGAGACTATTTGAAGAACTAGTACTTGAAAAGTACTTACCTTTTAATTCCATGGCTATGATATTTGTTTCATCCCCGGAATCATAACCTAAATCATGTTGTACAGTTGCAACATCCTTTTCTTTCTCCTTGTTTTTAAACACTTCTGGTCTCATCTCAGGATGAAGTTTCCAGCAATGATCTTCATCATGGCCCTCTTTGGAACATTATTTGCATGTAAGATTTTATTTCTCTATATTGATGGAAACATTCTTCTTTCATTTTCCTTTGAACTTACCCTTTCATTTGTCTTGAGACTCAAAGGAGTTCTCACTTGTTTCATCAGAAACATTTTTCCCTCTTGCGTCTAGATGTGTGGCTGATACACAAGCTTCATCTAAATTTGTAGGGTTAAACATGAGAATTATGTGTCACAAGTAGCTATGTAAACCTCCAAGGTATTTGAGTAAAGTGTCTTGAGAGGAAAAATCTACACCCAAAATCAATGCTCTCCTTCTAAACTCTTAGGTGTAACTTTGCACACTTTGACCCTTTAATTGCCTAAATTTTTGCCAATCCATGATAGCTTTCTGCATGTATGCCAAAGGATAAAATTGCCTTCTTAATGCAGTAACAAAATAATTCCAAGAGGATACAACCTTACCATGTTTCGTCATGTCCTCCCTATTTCTGGCTTCCGACCAAATGAGTGTTGCACTTTCCAACCTCAATGAAGCAAGTTGAATCTTGGTCTCATCATCCTTGATCCTTTGTATGCTGCAATACATTTCAAGATGATGAACCCAATTATCTAATTTATCAACATTTACCTCTCCATTATATGTATGCAATTAAAAATTTATGTAAAGTTTCTAAAATGGTGTTTTACCATGTCCCTTTGGAGAATGTGGAGGTGTTTGTGAAGGGGTTGATGTAGAAGACGGTGATGGTGAAGATGGTGGTGAGGATGGAGGTGAAGAGAAAGGTTAAGTTAAAGGTGGTTTTTCACCATTCCCTCCATTCCATTTTGGAGGCTTGTCGCCATATCCTCCATCTCATTTGGAGGTTTATCTTCATCTCCTTTGGAGGATTAGAGCTCTCACCTTGCAACCTTGTATTCCTCTCTTCATAGAGAAATTTCACCATCTGTATCATGTCAAAGAATTCATTTTTGAAAGCCTTATTATCCTATGACATATTTTCAGACTCTCCTTCATGTGCCATGACTGGTGAGGCTTTTGGTGAAACTTGAGGTGAAATTTGTGGTGGAGATTGTGGCAAATGTACTCTCCTTAACCTAACTTGAGGACTTACTACCACAATATTTCCTTCTCCTCTTTTGAGCTTCAACCTTGTAAGTATCAGAAACACTTGCAATAAAATTAATCCCTAAAAATTACCAAAGAACCAAAGAACCTAAGCTCTTATGCTAAACTAATCTGTAAATGTAAACTTGAAGGTTTATGGCGAAAATTTCAAGTGAAATGTTTAGGTTTTTTATGCAATTATGTCAATTACATTAACTCATAAACATGATTTTAAACTCAGTTTTGCAGAAAATAATGAAGACCCCAGTACCATAATAACATACACAAGATAAAAAATTATGAAGGAGTTCACCCCTCCTGGGCTACATCTCCTGGTCCAACTTCCAATGTTGGGACCCTTTCATTATGCTCAAAAATATGTGTTTACATCAAGTTACAGTGCTCCAAATGGAAAAAAAAAATTTGCAATGGCTTGATAATAGTGAAAAACCTCTATCTAGGCTCTTTCTGCCCTCGAAAAGGTAGAAAATTGGTTGAGTTATGCTCCAGAGAAGTTTTCCTGCTAACTATCCTCCAATTTGCACCCACTTGCTATATGTTCTACAATTTATGAATTTTGCAGCGACGTAGAGCGAAAAATTTTCCCCGCACTGACATGATTCCCACCAGTTTGGGTGTAAATTTTCCTACCATGAAATTGACTATGTCGCCCATGAACCGATACAAATGCGCCACTTGGCGCAATAGGCGCTGTCAGATCTGGGTTGGTTAAACTACCCACCAATTTCTAGACCATATTTTAACTATGGTTCGGTGCTCGGTTGGGTTAACACCCACCATGTTAAGTTTAAATTTTCGTGCCATTTCTTTAACCCAACCTCATTTAAATTATGGTTCAACGGGTGGTATCATTGGAGGTTTGTGCCATGGTTTAAGTTCATCGTAACATAAAACTTTACACGCCATATGTTCACATGTTGTTTATTGACAGCCAATGTAAGGGTTGAACGTGGTGACTTCGGTTTGTTGTGGTGGTAACATATAACGTAACAATAAACTGTAGTCTGGGGACGAGGGTTAACCCCATGCCCCGACCCCTAATACCACATACACTACACCTTAAATACAACTTGAAGTCTATAGTTTAGTAAGTAACACATTAGGTAGGTCGATGGAGGACTTTTTTGCTAGTTTGTTGGTTGTGCGTTTGAATCCTATGGAGGTCGGTTGAGACCCAAACATAATTTTGCACCAATCTCGGGAGGCCACGTGGAAACCTCCCATTGGCCCACGTGTCCTCTTCTAATTAGGCCACCTCAACGAGCCCCAAACCAATAAATATACACCAATTTGAACCAATCATCAAATGACACTTGTGCTCATCCCATTGGCCCATAAGAATTACATGTACCTTATCCAATCATTTCCTAGTTAGTGTACATATTGTTGAATAGGAATCCCTGCAACTAAATTTTTAAAATTTTAGTTGTTTTCCAAATCGACCATAACATGATATCGAGAGCATACGATATCAGTTTTGAGTGAAACGAGTTGCTTTGGATTCAAGGCAATGAGATCTTCACTTTGGCACTAGTTTTGACTTGTTTCAAGAAAGTTTAACTTTGATCATTTTACTGATCCACTGGATCAATAATGAGTTGGTAATTGTTCACTGATAGGAAAAATGGCACAGGATTGTAGCACTGGACATTGGATGCAACTTTGACTTTGACAGTGGATTTTGGATTTCCTGGGAAGGAGGTGAATACTGGTATTACTTTGAGGGTGGAGGTGTGAGCCTTTGGATTCCCTTGTTGTTGATACAAGCATCATATCCTTTTATTTTTTGGTTGAGAAAATGAGCATATTTGTATATGTGTATATTATTGTAAATACCGTAATGAGCTATGTTATAAAGATGTAGTACATGATATGATTGTCATGATGGTTTTTTCTTTTGAGCAAGTTATTCATTGTAAATACTGCAATGAGATATGTTATAAAGCTCCATATGCAGTATGTTTTATTTTTGAAGGTTTGTTGGTTTGTAGGTGTCATTAAACACCGAGGACGGTGTTCCCCCAAGGGGGAGGGCTCTGTAACAACCCTTGTTAAAATTCCATGTAGTAAAAGTTAATAAAGTAAAAATAATAACCATGGTTGATGGGACACTTATTCTAAGATGAATGTTGTGAAAAACATCCTAGTGAGTGTTTATTTTGGTTTATTATGGCTAAGAAAATTGGTAAAGGCAATGACAAAGACTTTGGAAAGGCAAAGAGGTATTATTGGAATTTTATTTATGAAAATAAAGGAAATTAGGAGAAAAGGGAGGTGAAAGGTCGCAAGTTTCATGTGAGGATGAAAATGAATGAAAATAATGGAAAATGAAGAAAATAGAGGCCTCACTGATAAACGGGCTTTTGAGGATCAATTGGAAAGATTTTGTTGGTTCAAGGTTTTGGTTAGTTCTGTTTTGGAGCTCTCTCATTATTCTCTCTCTCTCTCTCTCTCTCTCACTCTCTCACTCTTAGACACTTAGGGTTATCTTGGAGCACTATGGCATTGGTGCAAGAAAGGAAAATAAAGCAAGAAGAAGGAAGGAGCAAGCAAGGAAGAGCAAGATCAAGAAGCTACAACATGATTATTTGCAGGTATTGATTTTCATGTGTGTTTTCCAGGCTATATCTAGCATGCATGGTATTGCATGTGGTTCTTTTTTATCATGGCATGTGTTTTACCAGGTGTGACAGTGATTTTCAGCCTAGCCTTGTGTTACACAGTAATTTGTCACCGTCCCTGCAATCCCTCGTCCCGCACATTGGAGGGCTTATTCTGTGACTTGTGAGAAGTGACATGACCTGAAACCACTTTCATGGCATCCCCCTTGACAAGGACAATCATTACCCTGAAGAAATTTTTTTGTGAAAAGCCTTAAAAATAGCCCTTTTGGCCTTGGCGCGACTAGCCAGTTCAACCCTCGCGCCAATGGGGGAAATCCACCAAAGAGGGCACGCCAACTGGCACTCTGTCCCAGTGTATTACTTGCTCTAGGCTTAATAAGGATTTTAAAAAAAAAATAAATGGTAGAAGTTTGATTCCAACCAACTCCTGAACGAGTCTCTAAAATGAGTTGGGAGGTTTGGCTCTGGATCTCCATGTAGGGGAAGTGGTTTTCCACCTATCATGGAAGCTTCCTCGAGGATAGGGCCAAATCCACCATTGTATGGATCCCAAATCCCCTTCCACCATCTATATAAGCTTGTCATTTTCCCTTTGCAAGCTAGCATGAATAGAGCTGAATCAATAGTAAGGAGATTATTGTCAGACAGTCGAAGAGAGAGAGACTTGTCCCATTCCCGACGAGCTTTACCGAGAAGTACTCCTCTGTCGACCTGCCGAAGGAAGATCCAACGTCAAAGCTCAGGTTGTATCTTTCTTTGTTCTGATTAATAATAAACGAATTTGATTATGGTTCCACTCAGATGTTCATGTTTTATGTTATGAGTTGTATCTTCTCTGACTGATATATAATTGCATGTATTAGGTTTTACGCTTATGTGTTTGTTGTTTCTTCTTGTACGTGTAGGTGTTCGATCGCATCGAGCGGGAGAATTGTGATCTACCAAAGTAAGGGACGGGAGCACCATCTTCTCCACAAATGATGGCAGTGTAGGACTTAAGGTAGGCCTCTTGTCGCATCTTGGTCTTTTGCAATTAGGAACTTACGTCTTAGTGTGACTTGGTTGTTGCTAGACCCTATCTGGGCTAGTAGGGATCACCTCTGTCTGCAGAGGGGATTTACCTCTCCAAAAAACTGGCGACTCCGTTGGGGAGACATTGATTGGAGTTTGTCTTGTATTTTTGGTTGATTTTGGTCTTTGCCTGCTTGATTAGCTCTTGTGGTTCGCTCTTTTCCAGTTTTAAAATTTTGTTTAGCTTCGCCATCCCTGATCTGCTTCTTGATTGCTATTTTTCATCTTTTGCATTAGTAAAATCGACTGGCGTGGTTTTTTCCCTGACAGCCGCGCCAGCTGGCGCATGTTGCCTATTTTTTCCCCCGCGGCAATCCTGTTCTGGCGCTAGTTGTAGCCTGACAGTCGCGGCAATCCTGTGAGGTGCTAGGGTTTACTTCTTTTTGAGATTTCTGAGCTTGGTCTATGGTTTTGGTGTCATTTTTTCAACTGCCTGAGTGTTTTGGAGCCTTGTTTGACTGAGTGTGACCTTCATCCTCTAGTTTTTTGCCCTATAATATCTATTTTACATTCTAGCCCTAGGGCATCTAGGTGCTATAGTGTGTCGAGCCTCCCGTGGGAGTTTTTGGTCCTCATTCAATCAGTCAATTTCATTATTGCTTCTCTGCATTCATTTGGTGGTTCTCCATTGTTTGGTTGCGTTATTTGAGTGATTGGCTTCTTCTTCATTCGAATTCCACTTTGTCCCATTTTGAGCCTAGATTACACGGTTCATTTGAGTCTTTGGGATTCCTCTTTTATTTGAGGGACTTCTTTGTCAATTTGAGATCTGATTGCGTGTTTGGCATTGAGTGAAACTTTCTTGTCTTTTCTATTTTGCTATTACTTCTCAAATTGTTCTTTTTATTATTTTTCATTTTGTTTAAGTGCACTTTTCTCTTAAACATTGAAAAAAAAAAAAAAAAACTCTTTTGCTTTTGATTAGTTAATGTAAATTAAATCTTTTATGTGTTATTAGTGATTTGTAACTTTGAAAGAAAAGATTTTAGTTTCCGTTAGCTTGCATTAGAGACACTAGTGGTTGTTTTGTGATAATTTTGTTATTGTGTCAAAGCTCTCAACCTTCTCATAGTTAGCTATTCATCGAACGAAATGATAAATTGTGGCATGTAGTGTGCATTTAGGGGATTTTGAGACATAACATTCAGTAGGGCCTGGAAATTGAAACATAATTGAAGATCAACGCTAAAATTTATTCAATTTACCTTAAGGCAGCATTGAAACATTAACGAAATATTTAAAGGTCTAGGCTAGTGACGTGTTCCGGCGTCGTTAAACCTAGTAGCTGTCGTACGCCTCTTGGCTTTAGACAGCACTACTATGGACTTGTGCTCCCTGTACCATCGCGTATATAAAGGGAGAGCCCACTAGGTTGCTATCCTTTATCTGTAAGAAGCCGAGTCTGCCGCCTTATACCCGTGATACACTGGACACAACATTCGGGGAGATTTCCTACACGTACATCAAGTCCTTGGTTGATTTATCTTTCATTTTGAAACCAAGGTGTATATTGCAGTTCATGGATATCTGGTACACCCTTTGCCTAGAATTCCAGTGTAGTCATTTTGATATTTTCTAACTCTTTAAATTTGAAAGGATCATCAAGAACTTGTCCTTTCATGCTTGTTTCAAAATTGAAAGAGATAGAGTCACCTTTCATCAGTTTCTTGACTCTTAAAACATGAAACGGTGAAGTTTCTAAGTTTCAATGTGGTAAAATAAATCACCTGCGATCACACGCCCTTTTAGATTTTTCTTTTCAGCCGTTTGATTGTGTGCCTTGGTTTTTAGCCCGTGTGTTTTTGTTTGATCTCTTCCTCTTGTCGTTACTGTCACAGTGGCGGAACCCTCAGTTTCGTCTACTGGTAGTCCTTACACAGATGATTCATCAGAGGTTTCTCAATCCTCTGCTGAACCTCAGCAGCTCATTGTCTCCGAGTTTCTTGACGGGGGACCGGTTCTATTTGAGCTTCCCTTTGGAGGACCAGTTGAGTTCAATTGGCCGTTATCCAATGCTTGGTTTGGATTTGGAGTAGGGGAGTATTTCCCTCCTCTTACATCGGGTTCGCCTTTTCTAGCTGCTGTTATTCCTCCTAGTCCTCGCCGTCTTCTAGAAGATCTAGTGGCAGGTTTAGATATGGGCTCATCCAGTCCTTCTCCTAGTGAGGAAATCCCCACCTCTGATGAATATTACCAGTTGTTCCTAGAAGACAACCCCGAGTTATCTTTCATGTCTTTTCCTAGTCCTTCGCTTCCAGGAGGGTACAGATCCTTAATTCAGATTATGACCGCCGTTGCCTCTATGGGAATATTAACTCCTTCTACGAGGCCAGTTATTCCTTCGTTAGGGATGTCTCCAAAGACACCCCTCACATCATCTCCTCAGGTCACTTTAGTCCCTGTCAAGCCCATTTTCTGTGTGGCTGCATCTACACCCACTGTTACCACTCAATCCGTAAGGACTGCGTCACTTCCCGAAGATGTTTATATAGCATCTGCTATTCTGGAGAACATTTCTCCTGAGGAGTATCGGTTGTCCCTACAAAAATCGAACTCCGAGGTCGGTCAATCCTCCCAAGATCCCAACCGTCTGTATTTTTCAAATTATGCACAAGATGGTACACCCGTCTACATTTTTCCATATCAATATGATGAGCAGGGAAACCCTTTACGTTTTCTTGCTCTAGAGGCTTATTAGTATGTTCAAGGTTTTCTGTCTGCCCAGGCTGGGCAACCTTCCAACCCGCAAGGACAACCCTTTCAGGGCCAACCTGGTTATCTTTATGACTCGCAAGGACAACCCTTACAGGGCCAACCTTCGGGCCAGCAGGGGTTGTTATGCGGTCCGCAAGGACAATCCTACAACCCTCAAGGTTAACCTATATAGCCTCACCCTGTGGTCCAACTGGGGCAACCTCAAGGACCCATAGGTCAACTGGGGTACCAACCGGGGCAGGTGTAAGGTCCTGGGGGGAAAATCCAACCCTCTCAACCTATGGTGCAACCTCTGCAACCTCAGTTTCCTAGTGGTCCAAATGTTGCACAACCAGGACCCTCTTATGGTCCTGTTGCAGGTCAAACTGGTTATCAGACACAACCTGGCCCTATTCCAGCATCAGGCCAACTGGCTCATCCGGCACATCCTGGTGTCCCTCATCATCCAAGTCAGCCTGTTCAACCAGTGCAACCTGTTCACCCTGGTCAACCTGTTCAACCAGGACAACCCGTTCAGCCAGTTCAACCTATCCAACCAGGCCAGCCTAACCATCCTGTCAACCCTGCTCAGCAGCCGATTTACTCTATGCCACAACAGAATCTACCTGTGAGCCCCACTTATCAGACTCAGCAGGGCCCCAACTATCAACATCCCGCTCAACCCCAAGGCGGTTATTATCTTCGAGGTCAATCTCGACCGGTTTACAACCTGCCCCAAGGTTCTAACTATTATCTTCAACAACCATGCTATACCTATACTCAGTAGTCAAATCTGTATACTGCTCAAACGGGGCCTACATATAATCAAGGTCCATACCCTGGTTATCAACCCCCATACACTAGTTATCAACAACCGTATCAGACTAGTTATACGGCCTATACCCCCTATGGTCAGAATCCTCTGGGACAGAACCAATGGGGGCAAGGATATGCCCAACCAGGGTGGAGTACAGGTACAGGTCCTTATCGAGGGCCTGGCATGCCTTTCAATTCGTTGTTTCCATTCCTGGCCACCTTGGATTTACCAGACATTTCTAAATTAACCAATGATCCAATTCTTCACAATCCTTATTGGCCTCCAGTTTCGACCAAGGTACTCGGTGACTGTCCTAAGTTTGAAGGTAAAGCTGGAGAGGACCCCCAAGCTCATGTAATGACCTACCATCTGTGGTGTTCGTCCAACTCTTGGGTGGATGATTCAATTCGTCTGTGTCTCTTCCAGCGCACTCTTACCGATGCTGCCGCTAAGTGGTATATAGAACTACCCCGCGGCATCTTTCAAGACTTCAATATGTTAACTATGGATTTTCTGACTCATTTCCAGTTACTAATTCGGTATGAAGATGGGACGCATCTCCTGATTTCTTTGAAGCAGGATAAAGCCACCCACATATCTACTCACATTCATGAGTGGCGACGTTGTCGTAGATTGATCAAGTTTGATATACCTGATTAGCTACTAACTCATTGTTTCACCACCTCTTTCGTTAACAAAATCGCTCAAGATATTGCTATGGGGGCATGTGTGACTGAAGAACAAGCCATCGCACGTGCCCAGTACCTTGATCTGGTGTACTCTCAGTCTAGCATGCTTTATGATATTTTGACTGATGCTCCGTGGCTAGGAACCTCTAAAGCACCACCTACCCCAGCGGTGGACGATGTTATTGGTTACGTTTCTCAAAATTCTCGGAAATCCTCTAATGGGAAGCAGAAGTCCAACTCTTCCAATAATCCTGCTCTTCCTGCCCCTCTGGATTCTGGTAAGACTACGGAGGTCAACGCCATTCAGGCTAATCCTATGGAAAAGGTCTCCAAAGGAAAGAAGAAGGGCAAAGGAAAATCCAAACCCGATGCCTCGAAACCAGAGTCTTCAAAACCTCATACTAACGACGGTTCCTAATGTAAACCGAAGTACCCCTGCCTTATCTTTGAAGGAGACCATCATACCAAAGATTGTCCCCGACGATCTGAAGTTAGTCAACTTATGAAAGGCTCCAATGGGACTTCGGCAGGTCTCAAAGAATCGTTCCCGTCTTAGCAGACCCAGATGGTTGAATAGCCTTCACCATCTGTTCCATTTGGGTCCCAGGTCTTTATGATGAATGGTGCTGCACCTGTCTCGATTGCTACGCATTTGAAGGATTATTTTGGATCACGCTAGGTAGCTGGAAAGGAAGTCATGGATGGCCCACCTTCCCCACCTGTCTCTAGTCCTTTAGAAATTGAGAAGCCCAGTGCTGAACCTGTTTTGAGGCCACCTTATAAAGGTGTTCTGCGAAAATATTCCTACAACCCAAATGCTTGTGCCGCTCAACAATATAGTATTTTTGAGGATTTGGCACAGGCACCTTCTGCAATTTCTGCATTGGAAGTGCTTCAAAGTTTCCCATCGCAATGGAAATCTCTGTTGTCTATAATTAGTGGAATTGATCCCGCCGATTCTAAGCTTCTCACCTTCGACCTAGAAAATTTTGTCCCCCGACTTCCACATCAAATCGCTCTTGTTATCCAAATTGAGATCAACAGTCTCAACATCCATAGGGCCGTTGTGGACGAAGGTGCTTCCACCTGTGTTATGTCATCTGCCTGCTGGAAGGCCATCGGCTCTTCGGCTCTTACATCATCTCCCAATGCCCTAGAGGCATTTGATGGTCAGGAATCAAAACCCCTGGGTGTTCTCGAGAGTTTTCCGATCATGTTACAGGGGAAGACAATCAATGTAGAAGTAGAAGTGGTTGACGCCAAGCTTAACTACAATCTTCTTCTTGGCCGCAGTCAGACCCACGCCATGCTATACGTTCCATCCACCCTCTTCCAGCTTCTAAAGTTCCCTCATGAGGGAAAAATTATCACTGTGGATCAGTTGTCTTTCTTCACCTCATCCTTTAAGAACAACATTCATTACGTGGATCAGATCCCTAATCCCCCTGATAGTGTAGGACCCGGTCTCTTCAAGGACCCTGTCCTCATGGGT
This sequence comes from Pinus albicaulis, assembly GCA_034641835.2. NCBI lineage: Eukaryota > Viridiplantae > Streptophyta > Pinopsida > Pinales > Pinaceae > Pinus > Pinus albicaulis. The sequence continues at coordinate 1,863,994,578 of CM076575.1, read as the reverse complement.
ATTTTTCCCATGCCACCACTGCATACCGTTCAAGTTAATATGGTCTCTAGGTCCGACGACCCTTGGATCATCCCTTCGCCTGAACAGGTGACCTCTTTCGGAGAATCGATGCCGTTAACTCCAGTTGAGATTAATTATTGCGAAATTGTCACCGCATCTGATCCTCCTCCTGAACATGCTCCTTCAAGCATGGATCTGGATATATATTCTCAATCCCCTTGGCTCGGCGATGCAGATTCACTTGACCCTTTAAGAGAAGTTTTCCCTTCCGATGAAGCTATTGTTGAAACAATGTCTCTTGAAGATCTGCCATGGAGTGATGGACATTATCATTCCTTGTTCATGCCTGGCCTGGGGGCAATGTCTGATTTTCTAGAGCGCTTTGCGTCTCAGGTTCCCACTCTGCCTCTTCAAACACTGATATTAACTCATGAGGTCCTTTCGGAGGGAAACCTGAGTAATATCACTCAAACTATGCCGATCGACATCTCCGTTAAACCGGGGGTAGTCGAGAATATTCATGTGGGAGTGACTTGTTCTCCTGAAGAGATACAAGTTTATACAAACCTTTTTCGCTAATTCAGAGATGCTTTCACGTGGTCCTATGAAGAGATGCCTGGGATTGATCCCAGCATAGTCGTGCACGAGATTCCTACCTATCTAGGTGCGAAACCAGTGCGTCAACGCCTACGCCCAGTGCATCCCCGAAAATCTGCAGCTATGAAGGTAGAAGTTGAAAAAATTCTTAACGTGGGCTTTATCTATCCAATTCCCCTCACAGAATGGGTTTCAAATATTGTCCCTGTAGATAAGAAGCAGGGCATTATACATGTCTGTGTTGATTACCGAGACATCAATTGGGCCTATCCTAAGGACAATTACCCCACTCCCTTTATAGATCAAATTATTGACGAATGTGCGGGGAGTGAGATTTATTCCCTTATGGACGACTTCTCTGGGTACAATAAAATCAATATTTTACCCACTGATCAACACAAGACTGCCTTTATATATATGTGGGGAACCTTCGCTTACAAAAAGCTCCCGTTCGGTTTAAAAAATGCTGGGGCCACTTTTCAGCGTGCTATGTCTTATGATTTCCACGACATACGTCATATTATTTAGCCATATCTGGAATATTTTCCAGCCCATTCAGCTTGGCGTGAGGACCACCCTGAACACCTCTGCCAGATTTTCCTCCGTTGCAGATGCTACAATATTAGGCTTAATCCTCATAAATGCGTCTTCTGTGTGGATTCTGGTTGTCTTTTGGGATTCATCGTCTCCAAAGACGGAATTCGCCTTGACCCCCTCAAGGTCAAGGCCATCGTTATCCTCCCATCCCCTTCCTCGTTACATCAATTGCAGATTCTGCAGGGGAAAGCTAACTTCTTATGACGCTTCATTCCGAATTATGCGGAAGTGGCCAAGGGCTTTACACGACTTTTGAAACAGGGCGTTCCCTTCCATTGGGACGAGATTGCCCAACAATCTTTTGATAAGCTTAAAACGTTTATCGTTAACGCTCCATTGATACGTCCTCCTAATTATCATCGCAATTTCACCCTTTATTTGGCTGCTGCATTTAGTACGATAGCTATGTTTTTAGTACAGGATGAAAACGATGGAAATGAACACGTAGTTTACTATCTATCTCATAATATTCTTGACACGGAAACATGCTATGCTCATGTCGAGAAGTTAGCGCTCGCTACAGTTCAGGCCGTTCAACGATTTTGCCATTACATCCTGTTGCGTACCATAACCGTGGTTTCTGACTGCAACCCCATGACATATATTTTGTCTTGAAAATTGCTGGGGGGCAAGTACTCCAAGTGGATTGTAATCCTTTAGGATTTCAATTTAGAGTTCACCACTGCTAAGTCAACGAAATCATTGGTTTTTGCTGATCTTATTTGCTCTCTCCCGACAGACTCCGTTCCATCCCAATTCGAGGATCATATCCCGGATGAAACACTCTTTCTCATTTACACTCGTGACCCATGGTATGGTGACATTATCGTGTATCTTCAAACATCCACGTTCCGATCTGAATTGACAAAGGATGCTCGACAACGGATTCGACATCAATCTCAACCATACCGCATTGTAGGAGATACCTTGTACCGTGTCGGAGTTGATTCTGTGCTCCACCGGTGGTTGACCCTGGAAGAGGCTGAGCGAGTCTTGAATGACTGTCACAGTGGCACCTGTGGTGGTCACATGTCCAAATATGCCACTGCCCAGAAAATTCTGCGTGCGGGTTACTTCTGGCCGTCTATATTCAAAGACTGCATTGTTGCAGTTCGAAAATGTCATGCGTGCCAGGTTTTTCAGCGCAAGATGCGTGCGCCACCCCTACCCTTTTATCCTGTCATTACCATAGGCCCTTTTGCTAAATGGGGCATAGATTTTATGACATGTAACCCTCACTCGATCGGGGGGCATGCTTATATAATCGTTGCCGTGGACTACTTCACTAAGTGGGCCGAAGCGATGCCTACATTAGCTGCCGACGGTAAGACAACTGAACAATTTCTTTTCAATCATGTTATGACGCGTTTCAGAGTCCCTCAAGCCATTGTAACTGATCATGGCACCCATTTTCGGGATTACATGATGGCTGAGCTGACATTAAAGTTGGGCTTACGCCATGATAGCTCAACACCATACTACCCCCAGGCGAATGGCCAGGTTGAGGCTGTGAACAAGGTTTTGGTCACAATGCTTCAACGAGCGATTGGTATCCACAAATCCAACTGGAATATCCAATTGTTCTCAGTTCTCTGGGCTTATTGAATGTCTATAAAGAGAACAATCAGATTCACACCTTTCCAATTGGTGTATGGTTTGTAAGCGACTCTCCCGGTTGAATGCGAAATTCCTTCCCTGAAGTTGGCTGTGGAACTATTGCCTGACACTTCTCCAGTGGAAGAACGTCTCTTGTATTTGGAATGACTGTACGAAACTCGCCACTTAGCTACCTTGGTTATTGAGGCATAGAAAAAGTGGGTCAAAGCCCACTTCGATCAATCGGTTTCTCCACGTTCTTTCATTGAAGGGGACCTCGTCCTCCTATATGACCAAGCACATGATAAAATTGGAGCAGGAAAATTCCAGCCCATGTGGCATGGATCCTATATAGTTAAACGAGTATTAAAAAATGGGGCCTATGAGCTTATCGACTACGAAGGAGTTCCCCTGGCGCAGCCTAGGAATGGGATGTACCTCAAAAAGTACTACGCTTGAGTAATTCTTGTGTGGTGTGTGTGTACATAAGTGAGTGTTTTCATTTCTGTGCATGTGTGGTGTGGTGTGCTTTGTAAGCGTCTTTCTGATGATTGGGTCTTCCTGATTGTGCAGATGTTAATTACTCCTTTTGTCGATTTCGCGGATGGTGCCTCCCGTAGTACCAGGAATCTGTCTTCGGCAGCCTGGGTAATCTACGATCCTGCTGGTGAGTTGGTTAATTTGCAAGGTGTTTGTCTAGGGCCTACCACATATAATGTCACAGAGTATAGTGCCATTTTGGAATTATTAAACGAGGCTGTTAACCTTGGTATTCATGCATTACTTGTGTATCTAGACTCACAGCTTGTAGTACTACAACTTAACGGTCATTATTCAGTTAGAAACCCATCCATTTTACGTCTGTATCTACGTATTCATTTACTAGAAAGAAATTTTGATTACATTACATATCAACATATACCCATACACATGAATACGTTAACAGATGCAGTAGCTAATTTAGTTTTAGATAGACATTTGCACAACTTGTAAAAACATCATCACATGTAAAAAGATCCATCCAGAAATATATATATATATATATATATATATATATATATATATATATATATATGTCGAATAGTTTGTAGTTTATGTACATCACATAAAATAAAAAAAATATACATGTCTGTCTAATAATAGCTGGAGACAACATGTCTCTCAAAAATATGCATATAAAAACCCTAGATGGCTAATCAGCATGGTGCTCGTGGTAGCATGCCACCGCGCGCACCAATCGCCTCAGTAATCGATGGAGGCGACTAGGCACCCCCACGGTGTGTTGCTGGTAAGCCATTGGGACGTCTGCTAGCCGTGCATAATTCGAGATTCCTCGAGCGATACCCTCCAAGTTCTGGACTAGCTCGCTCCCTTCGCCACCCTCAGCCTAAGGATCATGTGCAAGAGGGGTCCTCTGTGAAATGGGCGACATGCCCGCGGGCCTCTCTGGGCCAACATCTGCATATACATAGAACCGTTGTTAGAATAGGCATGTATCACAAAAAAATCATAAATACATAAAAAATAAAAAAGAGTCATACCCAGCTCCTCGCCCCAGTCATCCCCCTCCAGGAGTGGAAGATTTAGGTCTCCTGTGAAGTCGGTACCAGCGTAGGGCCAATCCTCAACTACAATCAGTTGACGCCATAGCCATACAAAAAATTTGGGCCTCCAGGACATCTGATGGCCCCCTCCTAATCTGGGCATGAGTGCTGCCCATCGAGTCATCCTCAGCTCCCTCAATGACAGCATGGCGACTATCGCCCCTTGGCCCTGGAAAATTGGTAATCGTTCCAGAATGAATGACACCAGAATGGAATCGTACCCAAACTGTTTCAGTTTGGCCTTCTTGCACTTTTTCAGCTGCCGTTTGATGTTGGTTGTCACAGTGGTGGCCCAATCAAAAAGTGTAGGGTTCATGCATTCAAAGGTTAGTAGGAGCTATGCTTTGGTTGCCTCGTGCGGTGCCTGTGACCCCGCAGCTCGTGTAATGGTGTGAAGCACTACTCAGAGTGCTAGATCGCGGACTGTGTGGATGTCTACTTTCCCACTGCCTGATCTTGTCTGTGCCCTTGGGCACACTCTCACCATTACCATCTCCATTTTCTCTCCAGAAGGTCTACTGCCTGTCATAATTGGCACTAGGCCTCTGCATGACAATCCGATTATGAAATAAACATCAGAGACCTCAAGTTGTAATACTTGGTCTCAAAGCTTGAACACCTCTTCATTCTCGTCCCATATGCTAACCAAATATTGCAGTAGCTCAGGTTGAGCTCTCAAACATGGTGTGAGGAAGAACTTCTTGAGACCACAGTCCCAGAGGGCATTCATGCAAGCTTCATTTTTCATTGCCATTTCATCCTCTTCCCCATGTTCCCTCTCCTTCCACTCAATCACCATTGTGGCTAGATATTTGCACCAACATGGTAAAAAACACCTTGTTAGATATTTGCAACACTTAAAAATTCATTTGAGTGGCTCACATTTTGATAAACTAAGGCGGAAATTTGAGTTGCGCTATTGGCGTGGGTCCGTGCTCGATACCCGCGCCAATTGGCCAAGCCCTAATTTTGCAAAAGGTTCCCCCAGAGATCAAACACACAATGGAAATTAAAAAAAAATGAATCAAAACAAAGCTAGGGGGAGCGCCTCTTACCTGGAACGAACAAGAACCAGAACGATGTACTGGATTGGTCACAATCGCCACCGAAAGTTTGCACAGTAAAAGCTCATTGTTGCTCTCCAAATGAGGTAAAAAGTAAAAATGAATATGTTTTACTATTTTTGGCATATTTATAACTTTTCAAAGTCAAATTAGGTTTTGAAAGACATTTTTCCCAATATTTTAATATATTTTGTTGAAAAATGGATTTTACGCTCGCTTTCATGTGCAGCAACAGGTTTTTACGCAGCTTGGACGATGATACGAGTTGTATTTTATACTTTTTCGGACTCGGTAAAAACACAAAAAAGTCATTTCTGGAGTCATCTTTCAGCTCTTTTCTGACTCTCTAAACATGAAAAGATTACCGAGTCGCTTGTAATTTTGATCTTGTTAAAGTGGCTATGAAACAACATCTACCCAGTATACATTTACCCCTTTTTCGGGCTGAGATAGATTATTTACGAAAAATGAATACCCTAGCCTATCGCGACTAGGAGGTTTTCTCAGACATAGTTTTCTACCTTTTCGGGTCTGAGGAACTATTTATGAAAAGGGACTGTTGGAGTTTACTTTTCTGCTATCTTTTCAAACTCTCTAAACATGAAAAGACGCTAAGTTCTTCCTTTGTCAGACTTGTTAAACCCTGATGACATTGGATTTAGTCGTAATGAAGATATTCGAGTTCCTCCTTCCTAGGGCTCGTTAAATGTACTAGGATGGATTCGTCCAAAGGACGAACTTATATTACAAGCATATGCTATCCCCTTCAAGCTTTTTTTCAAAAATAATTGGGGTACTCGCAAGAAATGGTGGGGAAAAATGGAACCAGTATTGTCGTCGTGTCGGTAGTCTGTCACTCTTGAACATGGCACTTGTCTGCATTCCTGTCGGGTTGGGGACATCTCATCTCATTCTCTGTTTGCCTCCGTGGGTTTGGGTAATCCATTTTGACCTCTCATCTTCTCCTTGCCTTGTCATCATGACCTCTGATCTTTTGATGTAAAATACTGCCAAATCCACTGTCGTACCACCAGTATGTTCAAGAGAAGTTGACCTCTGCAAGTTTCAACCCTCCTCTGATTCTCATCTGATCCTGATTCACAAACACTATATCCCTCTGTCTCATGTCGATGATGTGGGAAACACTATGGCCCACTTTTGATGAAGACCACTTCCTGTCGACTTCAGCTCATTATCTAGGAAGCTAATCTAGAGACTCCCTTCCGGTACCTTGGAACCTGCATGCCTCAATCGCAGGTTCTTCGCATTCGACGCAAGGTTTTCATCATTGGCCTTTGATTGGATGATTCTACAGATGTTCGACGCCATCTCACTGTTCACATTTCGTGGATTGTACCTATAGTACCTTGAGGGCCATTGTCATTATTTATGGTTCCTCTCACGTCTGTTAACAACTTTCATCATTGGCTGGTAATCAGACGATGTTCTTGCATGTTGGACTTCAGCTCACTTATTCACATGCTAGAACTTGTACTTTGTTCGGGTCGAGATGGAGTGCAATACCCTAGATTTTTTATGTTAGAATCCAAGCTACATGACTCTTAAATTGGATGGTTGTGACCATACCTGAGTCTATTTATCGATCCTTACTGGATGGCTGCGTCCATGCCTCGGATCTTGATTAATGTATACTCTATTATGGATGGCTGCGCCCATACCACACATCATGTATTTGAGATATCAATTGTACTTGTCTATGCAGGTTTTCCGACGGTAGTGTTTTCAGTTGGAAACGTTCTCATAAAGCATTTCACCCCTCTCTCTCTCTCGGGCCTCATGCTTTAGGGGGCTTCTGTTACACAGTAATTTGTCACTGTCCCTGCAATCCCCCGTCCTGCACATTAGAGGGCTTATTCCGTGACCTGTGAGCAGTGACATGACTTGAAACCACTTTCATGGCATCCCCCTTGACAAGGAAAATAATTCCCCTAAAGACAATTTCCTGTGAAAAGCCTTAAAAATAGCCCTTTTGGCCTTGGCGCGACTAGCCAATTCAGCCCTCGTGCCAATGGGGGAAATCCACCAAAGAGGGCGTGCCAACTGGCGCTCTGTCCCAGTGTATTACTCGCGCTAGGCTTAATAAGGATTGTTTTAAAAAAATAAATTGTAGAAGTTTGATTCCAACCAACTCCTGAACAACTATTTAAAATGAGTTGGGAGGTTTGGCTCTGGATCTCCATGTAGGGGAAGTGGTTTTCCATCTATCATGGAAGCTTCCTTGAGGATAGGGCCAATCCCACCATTGTAGGGATCCCAACTCCCCTTCCACCATCTATATAAGTTTGTCATTTTCCCTTTGCAAGCTAGCCTGAATATAGCTGAATCAATAATAAGGAGATTATCATCAGACAAACGAAGAGAGAGAGACTTGTCCCATTCCCGATGAGCTTTACCGAGACGTACTCCTCTGTCGACCCACCGAAGGAAGATCCAGTGTTAGAGCTCAGGTTGTATCTTTCTTTGTTCTGATTAATAATAAATGACTTTGATTATGGTTCCACTCAGATGTTCATGTTTTATGTTATGAGTTGTATCTTCTCAGACTGAGACATAATTGCATGTATTAGGTTTTACGGTTGTGTGTTTTTTGTTTCTTCTTGTACGTGCAGGTGTTCGATCGCGTCGAGGAGAATTGTGATCTGCCAAAGCAAGGGACGAGAGCACCATATTCTCCACAAACGATGGCAGTGTAGGACTTAAGGTAGGCCTCTTGTCACATCTTGGTATTTTGCAATTAGGAACTTGCATCTTAGCGTGACTCGGTTGTTGCTAGACCCGATCTGGGATAGTAGGGATCGCCTCTTTCCGCAGAGGGGATTTACCTCTCCAACACCTTGCCATTTACATATAACTTTGATGAGATGGGTTTTTCATAATTCGGTTGAGCTAGATTGCAAGATGGATTTGAAGCTGAGTGGGATGGATCTCAGAAATGACAAACACATGGCCTAGTGGTCCCTAAACCAGACTATGGATCACGGTAAAGCCACTGGCCTAGTAACTCTTGAACAAAACCGTGGATTGCGGTAAATATAGATTGTGCGCCTAGGAATCCTTACTAGTGAATGGCGGGAAATATGATAAAGTCAAGAGGTGGATTTATCTCTTTTGAGCCTAGTAGTCTTGGGATGGGATGTACAGTAAAGCCAAAGTGTGGGTATCGGTGTAGGGCCTAGTGATCCCTGCATCAGACTGTGGATTATGGTAAAGCTTGAGAGACTAGGAGGCACTCAAATTTCTCACAGTGTAGGCGGAGAACTCTGGTAGCATTCATGCTTGTTTGGTTCTTTTGGTTGGTTATGAGTCCCACATTCATGCTTGGAATATGGCACGAGGGTCATTCTCTGAAGAGATATTTGGCTCAACCAATCTATGGTCGGCTGGAACATGGAAGTCCCATCTCCGGTTGGTTTCTACATTCATTAATGAAAAGATCATTCCTTTGGTATAAATGCACAGGTTCATATGTGGATTCTATAGTTGTTGTATCCATTGTATTTATGTTGGTTAGAAGCATGTATTTTATTAGTGATGATGTATTGCTCTCTCCATGTGTTTACTTGTAAATGAATACACCATGTATCTATTGTCAAATAGATTGTATTACAGCTAATGACGTAAGGGATAAATGCTTCTTCGTGATTCTTAAATAAGTATGAGACACCTATTCTCTATTATGTTGTTTACACCTGTAGCTTTAATGTTTGTGAAATTTTTGAAAAAATGCATGTAATAGTTAGGAGGGGTCCAGATGATTTCTTATTGATGTGATTGCTTATGTATCATTTTCATGTTGTTATTTATCATCTCTGAACTTTTCATGAAGTTCTGGGCAGAGTACTGGGTTTTGGGCCTGAAAAGGTGGCACAAATCCTGGGGACACTGACATGTTGTGTTATGCCTACGTCTATAGCCTCCTGAACACTGGCTTGCGAGCCTGTGCCTGCGTCTAGGGCTCAAAGAGGTGAAAAGGTCAATGTGACCTAGGGGTAAGGGGCTGAATGGTTGGGTTACCTCTTAGGGTATTGTTGTTGTTGTACAAGGTTTGTATGTTGTGTTTCCATCAATTACACTTCCTTAAGGCCACCTAGGATGTTGAATCTCATTATATTAGCCTCTTGTTGCATGTTTACCCTAGTTAGCCGGTTCCTTGGGTAGATGTGGGAAGAGGTTGTTACAATATACCTTTTTCGTAAATAGTCTAGTTTAGTCGGGACAAGGGGTAAACTTATACTGAATAGATGATTGTTCATTTACTTTTACGAGTTCAAATAGTCAAGTACTCAAAGAAATTTTCATGTTTTGAGACTATGAAAAGGGCTTAAAAGAGAACTCCACGATTTCACATTTTCCTATCTTTCAAGAGCCCAAAAAAGTGATATAAGTTCGCTCAACATTAAAACAATCCATTTTTGTGTTATAACTTGTTTACTACACATTAAACCCAAAAAATTATCACATTTGCTCAAAAACCATGCAAAAACCCTAAAAATATTGAATTTAAAAGTCAAAGTCATAAACAAAATATTATTTTAATATCCCAAAAACTTATAAAAGTTAAAAAAGTAATTTTATTTTTACTATTTGATTTTTTAACCAATTGAGAGCAAAAAAGAGTTTTTTTTTACCACAAACTTGAGGAGCTTATTCCGAGAAAATCGATGGACGAAATCGAGCATCGTCTTCTCTAGGTAAGAGAACTTTTCATTATCTTCATTTCCATCGATTAATTTTTCATTTTATCCATGTATTTTGTTTTTTTGGGTGATTTTTTTTTTTTTTAAATTGCACCCTTGGATGTGTGCGGTTTCCATTCATCGAGACCACACACACCATCTATTTTTTACTCAAATAAATCTATGATTTTCATGGTTTTTATCTTGAGAAACGACACAAATGTGCTATGTTCGTAAAAGACGGTTGTGCAAGCACCGAGGGGTTTTCTAAAAAATAGGAATTACGCCCCCACATTTTGAAAAATCATTCTCATTGCTTTTCTAACTTTCCACAATTTCTATTTTCAGGATTTTGATGGCTCATAATGGAGTGGAGAGAGAGAGAGAGAGCATGAAAACCAAGATGTCGAAGCTTTAAATGATCTAGCAGCACTGCAGGCCCTAAGCGATTGTGGCCTCTAAAAATTTTGAATAATTCTGGGGATGAAAGCCTATCTAGATCTCATGACTTAGATGGTGAGGACATGGGATGTCCAAGATCAGTGCTTCATGTTAGGAGATAAACATATCACCATAGATGTTAATGATATCTATTTCTTGACTGTACTCTCTCTTAGAGGAACAAATATATCCTTGTATGGCCACAAACCAGGTGAAGAGACCACTGCTACTTATTTGAGGTGATATTGTGTTAACAATGCTCAATTCAAGGATGGTAGGATTGACATCAAAACCATCGAGTGACTCCCCTTGAGAACCATCGCCTTTACAATTATTAGATTATGTGGAAGCACAACGCTTCACTTGGCTACAAAGGCTCAAATGGAGGTTGTTGTAGAGTGCTCACAACCCACTATTTTCAATTTGTGCGAAGGGGTAGTTGCCAATATGAAAGGGAAACTGACTAGAGAAAAAACAGGGAAGCTCAAGAACTTGGGATATGGTGCTATCTTGATTTCATTTTCTCTAGATCATATTTCCCTCTTGGCCCCATAACAATTTTTGGCAGATATAGGAGGATCTCTGGATCCTCACATGCTATTGTGGGTCTCGTTGATGGCTCGCCATGGAGGCAATGACCCAGTGGTCAAATATACTCTTGAGTTATTCGAATGGTTGGAGTGCTAGATCATTATGATAGAAGAATTTTTGTATGCAGGTATTGATTATAGAGGTGACCTAGATATCCCACTCCCAGCAAGGATGCAGTAGGGTGACTTAGGTAAAAACTTCTCATTTTGATGGTTTTTATGTTTTATGTTTTTTTTTCATTTATTTTTTACATTCAAACCTAATTATCCAAATTGGTCATGTAGATATTGGCATGAATAGACCAGGGGGACTATGACATTTGGATAGGTAGTCTGATCAGCTAGTAGCTGTTGCAGTGCCTAACCCTTATGCAGTAGAGGCCTTGACTGACTTAAAGCATAACCTGGAGAGGGTGGCCCTAGATATTCCAGAGACTGGACTTGATGTTTTTCCTTTGAAATACTAGAGGCACATAGTTGGAGTTCTAGGGGCGATTAGCTGCCTACTACAATGCATAACACTTGCTATAGTATGTTATCATGATCACCATCATAGATATTTGTTAGTATTTTAGGGCTAGATTTTGATTTTTTGGTATCAACATGTTCAGACAATAAAGGTCACAAGGCCTCATGTCTTTGGATGCCATTTTTTTGTAAAACACTTTTTATAAACTATATTACATAATGGAGTGATTGAGGTGGATTTACACACCAGTGGCAAGTACAAAAGGCTCAAAATTCAAAGGGGCAGAAATGTGGCAAACTCAGTATCAAGTTGAAGATCTTGTCTTCCGGATTCCAACGGTGCAGATGACACTCAATTCTCAGTCCGTATGGAGAAGTTAGAAGTATTAAAAGTTATAAGGTTGACTGGATGACATGGTAGGTTAAGGAGGACACAATTTCACAGAATTCCGGTGGTTGGATTATGGGAAAAATTGTTGGATCGATAATTTGTCCCCTTCGGATCAAAATCGAGAAGCTTTAAAATGGATAATTATTGTTATAAAACAAAAAAATTATAAAAAAATATGGGTGGGCCATGACCCTCGCCCCTACCCATACCACATAACCAAATAATATTAAAAAATAGTGGGGTCGGTGGCCATGACCCCTGATTAGGAGCTCAAATCTGAGCTTGGGAAAAAGCTCAAAAATGAAAGTGCAAAAATTGACTTGGAACCTAAGCGATCGGACAGGCCTCGGCGATACGATCCTGTAGCCGCAAATGACACTCAAATCCATTACCATATGAAGAAGTTATTGCATTTTGAAATCACCCAATAACCTCTAATTGTGAAAGGGAATTTTTTAATTTTATGTGTGGAATTTTTTTTGATTTTAATTAAAGTTATATTAATGTTTTTTTTTATATATAAATATTTAATATTTTATTTGATTTTAAAAAATCATATATTATATTAAATTTATATATATATATATTAAATATTAAATTTTTTAATTAAATTAATTAAAATACCACACATTGGTTTTAAATAAACTATGTTTTAAACCCATATAACAAAGGTTATGGCAAATGTTTTAATTCGTATGGTTAAAGGTATATAAGGCATGTGGTCAAAGTCAAAGGTTGAAGTACGTGCATTGGAGTGGAGGTTTCAAAGGGCTTCGGCTAGCCCCCTCCCCATTCAACGTGACCACAATATAAGACCAGCCCTCCACAACCGGCGTTAAAACAACCAACGATTGTTATAACCGTTACATTTATTGATGCGGAGATGCCACATAACCAGCGGAACATTAAATGATAATCACCCAACTGGCGGGAAAATTGGTGGAGCGTGCCAATTGAGGCGGACTTCCAAACTTATCTACAGTTAACTAAAGTTGGCCCACCTTTTGTGGGATTTTTGACTAACATTGAAAAAAAATTTTAGTTGGACATATCTTTCACAGGGGAGACCCTTTCTGAGCGATTTTTTTTTGATTTTGGGTCTCTTCAACCTTCTGGACTGATTGGCATAGGTTTCATAGCTAACAGAGTTTGTTTGCAGGTGTTTTTGCTTCAGGGAAGCTTTCAAGGCCACTAGGGCCATTCTAGTGCTTGAGCTATTTGGGTGTTGTATTCATCTGTTTTCAGTGATTAAAAAGCATAATTCTGTTGTCTTCGACATTCTGAGTCCATTGGAAGAGGTTTCATAACCATTGGAGGTCATATTCACATCAAATTTCTTCATAGAATTTTAAAGGGCCATCAGGGCCATTTGAAGAAAAACTGTTTAAGGTACAATTTCACTGTTTAGTGCTTGGGGAAGAGCATTCTTAGCTACTTCCTGTCTTATGATTCTATTTTTACAATCAGATTTGCATTTAGAGGCATTTATTTATTTGTATTAACCTTTGTAACTTTCTTAATACAAGAGGACAAGCCCATTTTGGGAGGCTTGGTCCAACAGATGTAGCCCAGGAGGGGTGAACTGCTTCATCATCTTTGTGTCATTATTTGTTGAAGATATCATGTTAAAATAATCTGATATAATGTGTTAAACAACAAATTTAAGTAACTTGCCTTCACACATAAACACCTAAACAACTGCTCAAACTTATTTGTTTTATTCCGCAAGACATCAAGCTTCAAGCATGAGTATTTTAATGACATATGAGGGTTTACTTCATAGTTAACCTTGGAGTTGTTTGCACATTTAAAATTATTGAAAATGGATACCTTGCACCCTTTATTCAAGTACATTCCATTTTTAGATCAGATGGTATCAGAGCGGGTTTTTGCTGTTTATATGCTCTAGGAAAAGTTATATAAACTATAGACAGAGTCTGAAGCAAGCCAGGAAGCCTTCGAACCACTTTTGTTATACAATTGCATAGTAGATAAATGCTACTTCAGTCAATCTCTGGTTTAGTTTATATTTTGAGCATTTTTGCAATCAACCTTGACTATTTTATTGTGTGCATGAGTTTGCTTGAGCTCATTTTGGGATAGCTAGTGTTAACTCTCTTCAAGAGTTGAAGGCATTTGGTCAACAACTTGTCATTATTGAAAGCTTTGAGAACTTTGTTTGAAGTTCCTTTTGTTATTTTACCATTTACATGATGTTAATTTCTTCTGCAAGTGAAGTTTCCTCCTTCACAAGGTTCTTCGATGAAGATATGAAGCGTGAATTCATTATATTGAAGGATATGGTGCAGATTCTGTTTGAGGATAGAAGAGAAAGCACAAAGCTTCGTGAGAAATTGTTGGCCATGAAGCAAGAAAAAGAAGAAATTCTTCAAATATTGCATGATATGGAGTTGCAGCTTCATCAAGCCCAAGAGGCTTTGACCAAGAACATGTGTGAGGAAGAGGTAATCCATTCTAATGTGTCTTCAATTTCCTCTTTAGAAAGACGTTTTGGTTCTTTCAAAAAGCATACAAGAGGAGTAGGATCCAAGTTATTGTTTAAAATGGTTTATGAAGGCAAAGGATTAGGAAAGCATGCACAAGGCATGGTTGAACCCCTTTCTGTTGAGGAACGACCCAAGAACCTTGGTCTTGGTTATGTGCAATCTAATGGCAAAGACTCCAAAGCCATGAAGGCATGTGAGGCTAATGCAAAGAGAATTTTTGTTCCAAGTTCCATGAAGCAAATATGTCAAATTTGTTTCAAAGATGAATGCCATTGCTTTAAGCCTTTGTTGCAGCAAGAAGATGGTAGACATGCAGCTTATGGCAAGCATGCAATTTTAGGCATTTTTCAAGACAAGAACGATGATGTTAGTCTACACTTGAAAGCTGGAGCCTCTACTGGTTCATCTCCTCATGGAGGCAAAAAGGATGAACATGCAAAGCAGCATAAGAGGTATAAATCTTCTCATGATCAATTTGATTGTGTTTCTGCAAGGCATGATAATTTTACATGCTTTAATGGAAGAAAGAATTCTTGTACATATTGTGGTCGATTTAACCATCATGTTTTGAGATGCTGGATGAGGAAGAAAGCACACAAGAAGCAGATGAAGCAAAGACTACCTTCAAAGAAGGTGAATAATATTTGCACTTTTTTCCAAAAGAAGGGACATGTTGTCTCTCAATGTTGGACTTTGCATCCAACTCGTTGTCCCACACACATGCAGCAAGATGACAAGAAGTTTGGAAAAGGTGGAACCTCAAATTCCATTATTGAAATGGAAATGGCAGTTTCACATGAGGAAAAGTTGCAGCAGCAAAAATCACCATGGAAGTGGCTTGGTGAGAAGTGGATGGACTTCTTGACACAGTAAGACGTACTCCTTTTGTACATATGCAAATTTAGGATTTATGCATGTATTTTATGCTGTAATATCTTGTTTGTTTTGAGCCACCTTAGATCATTGATCAAGGTAGCGTTGTACAGTTTCATTTTGTCAATTTCTCACAAGAAATTTTTGTGTGAGAGCAAGAAAGATAGTAGTGGAAAGTTGTGGACAAGCGCATTCAGGAAGGGAAATGTCAAATTCTTTCCATTTGTGGTTCAATTTCATTTGCTTTGCAAGGAAAATTTTTTGAAGGGCTGAAGAGAAGAGGATTTTTATTCTCTCATTTTTTGTACTACAATTCAGTTCTTCATTTCAGTAAGCTTTTGGGGACCAAAAGCCTCTCATTTGGGAGCTGTGATCAAGAGCTCAAATCTGAGCTTGGGAAAAAGCTCAGAGATTAAGTGCTAAAATTGACTTGGAACTTGAGCGACCGGATAGGCCTCGACGATACGATCCTATAGCCACAAATGGCACTCAAATCCGTTACCGTATGAAGAAGTTATTGCATTTTGAAATCACCCAATAACCTCTAATTGTGAAAGGGATTTTTTTAATTTTATGTGTGGAATTTTTTTTGATTTTAATTAAAGTTATATTAATATTTTTTTATATATAAATATTTAATATTTTATTTGATTTTAAAAAATCATATATTATATTAAAGTTATATATATATATATTAAATATTAAAAATTTTAATTAAATTAATTAAAATACCACACATTGGTTTTAAATAAACTATGTTTTAAACCCATATAACAAAGGTTATGGAAAATGTTTTAATTCATATGGTTAAAGGTATATAAGGCACGTGGTCAAAGTCAAAGGTTGCAGTACGTGCATTGGAGCGGAGGTTTCAAAGGGCTTTGGCTAGCCCCCTCCCCATTCAACGTGACCACATCATAAGACTAGCCCTCCACAACCGGCGTTAAAACAACCAACGGTTGTTATAACTGTTACATTTATTGTTGCAGAGAGGCCACATGACCGGTAGAAAATTAAATTCTAACCACCCAACTTGTGGGAAAATTGGTGGAGCACGCCAATTTAGGCGAACTTCTAAACTTATCTGCAGTTAGCTAAAGTTGGCCCACCTTTTGTGGGATTTTTGCCTAACATTGGGCAAAAACTTCAGTTGGACATATCTTTCACAGGGGAGATCCTTTCTGAGCGATTTTTTTTTTGATTTTGGGTCTCTTCGACCTTATGGACTCATTGGCATAGGTTTCACAGCTAACAGAGGTAGTTTGCAGGTGTTTTTTCTTCAGGGAAGCTTTCAAGGCCACTAGGGCCATTCTAGTGCTTGAGCTGTTTGGGTGTTGTATTCATCTATTTTCGGTGATTCAAAAGCCTAATTCTGTTGTGCTCAACATTATGAGTCCATTGTAAGAGGTTTCAGAACCATTGGAGGTCATATTCACCTTGAATTTCTTCATAGAAGTTTAAAGGGCCATTAGGGCCATTTGAAGAAAGTACTATTTAAGGTACAATTTCACTGTTTAGTGCTTGGGGAAGAGCATTCTTAGCCATTTCCTATCTTCTGATTTTATTTTTACAATCATATTTTCCTTTAGAGGCATTTATTTACTTGTATTATCCTTTGAAACTTTCTTAATATAAGAGGCAAAGCCCATTTTGGGAGGCTTCGTCCAGCAAATGTAGCCCAGGAGGGGTGAACTGCTTCATCATCTTTGTGTCATTATTTTCTGAAGATATCATGTTAAAAAAATATGATATAATGTGTTAAACAAAAAATTTAAGTAACTTTCCTTCACACATGAACACCTAAACAACTGCTCAAACTTATTTGTTTTATTCCGCAAGACATCAAGCTTCAAGCATGAGTATTTTAATGACATCTGAGGGTTTACTTCATAGTTAACCTTGGAGTTGTCTCCACATTTAAAATTATTGAAAATGGATACCTTGCACCCTTTATTCAAGTACATTCCATTTTCAGATCAACCCCGCCGCCCCAACTTTTATAACAAATATGAATTAAAAGGGAGGGGTACGGGCTGTCAACCCCGCAACCCCTACCTATTATAGGGGTAGGTGGAACCATGATTTGAGCTCAAATTTAAGAGGGGCCAAGTTTTCCTACTGTCCAAATTTTACAAATTTTATACGAATTCTACACCTCTCGGGAACAGGATTCTGATGGTGCTATCCATTTCTACAATAGAGGTATCCATTTTTTTGACCACTTTTTGACTTGAGGTATAAGGGTGTAATTTTACATTGATGCTTGTACTTTCATTTTGTTTGCCACTTAATGAAAGAGGGCTTCCCACTGATTGAGCAGGGCTCAGAGACGTAGTCCCTCCTGGATGAACTCCGTTATCAAGTTCTTGTCTTCTTTGCATGAATTTATGTGCTTCTCTCTTCTTATGTTCATGCCTTTTAAGTTTCATGGTTAAGATGCAATTTTACTTGTAATTATTTATTCCATCTTGAATCTAAAGATATTGTATCAAGTGGTATCAGAGCGGGTCTTTATAGATGTGAATTACATGTTTGTATGCTAACTAGAAACATGCTATGGAGAGGCAAAGGGAAACTAAAGTCTTTTTATCCTAAAGTGGGACGTGCGCATCGAAGAAGAAACATGGATGACGATGTTAGAAATGAGGAGGAGCTAAAATTTTTCATTCATTCTACACAATGGAAGATCGAGTCGAGAAGTTGTTCTCAAGGCTTGAGAAACTAGAAAGTGCAGGGGAAAATGCTCTAGAAGGACAAGGTTCAACGCATGGAGATGATGGAAGAGATCCACCTCCTTCTCCTTCCGTGAGTGAAATTTCTTCTTCCTCTTCTCACCATCATCATAGGAATTCATGAAATGCATCTACGAAACCTTTCTTTAAATTAGATGTCAAATTTGATCTTCCAATGTATAATGGTGAAAGTAATGCAGAAAATTTTAACAACTGGATTAGGCAAATTGAAGTCTACTATAGGATTCAATAGATCTAGGAGGACGAGGTAAAAATCCAGTAGGCTTCTCTTTGAATGAACGACACTGCTCTTGTCTAGTGGGAGAGAAAATTGCAAGTCAACAAAAAATTAAGTAACCTTCTCTCCTCATGGCCATGTTTTATTCCTGCATTAAAAGAGAAATTCTATCCCTTGGGTTATAAGCAAAAATCCTTAATGGAGTGGCAATATCTAAGGCAAGGCAAAGGCCAAAATGTGCAAAGCTTTACCGAGGAATTTAGAAAACAAGCACTAAATTTGGGCATTTCACTAGATTCACATGAAGTGGTAAATAAGTATATTGGGTCATTACATAGTTACATTAGACATTCATTGTTAATGTTTAAATCTACTACTATTGACTCAACCAGTGTAAAGGCCATTCATCTTGAAAACAAGGGGCAAGAATGATAGAGATGATCATTCAAAGAAACCACCTTTCAAACCTTCAAATGGAAAATCCAAGGGAAAGGAAAAGAAGATGACGTCAACAGAGAAAGATGAAGGAGAAAATATTTTTTGCACTCACTGCAAAAAGGAAGGTCATGACGACGATCATTGTTGGAAGATGTACCCAGAAAAGAAGCCAAAGAGATATGGTGGGTAGGGGAAGCAAAATACAGTAGCAACCGTGTAACAATACCTTGGATCTCACTCTGGTGATGAGGCATTGATCACAACAGTAGGCACAAAAGGTACTCTTTCTCATCATGTTAATTCTGGATCACATGCAAGCACTAGTTCAACAGATGAGCCTATTCCTAATGAATGAAAGAGAATTGAGTTGTTTCATATTAGAGTTGTCATAAACCATACAAAAGTGGAAACTCTATTTGATTCGGGCTCTCAAGCAAATTTAATCTCAGAATCCTTGGTTAAAAAGTTAGGCTTAGAAGTCAAGCCTCATCCAAAACCTTATCCGCTTGGATGGATACATGACAAAGAAAAATTAAATATAGCCAAGAAATGTAAGGTTAAATTTGTAATTTCTTCTAAACTAGTGGATGAAGTAGAAATGGATGTCATACCATTGGATATCTGTGGTATTGTGTTAGGGAGTCTGTATCTTTACGATAAGAAAGCAGTTTTCTTTTGACATGAAAATAAATACCAAATCACAAAATATGGGGTATAATATATTGCAAGAGATCATCAAACCAAGGTCAGTGCCAGTCTTGTAAGTGCAAGAAATATGAAGAGATTGGTGAATTCCAGCAAAGGGTGTTTTCTCATGGTTGTGAGA
Source organism: Pinus albicaulis (assembly GCA_034641835.2). NCBI lineage: Eukaryota > Viridiplantae > Streptophyta > Pinopsida > Pinales > Pinaceae > Pinus > Pinus albicaulis. Next base: position 1,863,974,919 of record CM076575.1, on the reverse strand, counting down.
GAAAAATATGCAGAAACATCTGATGCTTTCCGGGGATGTGATTCAGTTCATAAAAAGGAATTATGTGAATTTATTTCTAAATGTGATGAGTTGTTTCAGGAACCCAGAGGATTTCCTCCAAAATAGAAAATCCAACACGAGATCCATTTGCAACATGATGCTCCATTACCAAACATTGGTATGTACAGGAGATCGTCTATCGAGATGGAGGAGATAAAAAAGTAGGTACAATATTTATTGAAATAAGGGTTCATCTGGCCAAGTACTTCTCCATGCGGCTTGCCAATCGTGTTAGTACCTAAGAAAGATGGCACATGGAGGATGTGCGTGGATTATCAGGCGCTAAACAAAATTGTTATCACACCCTAAATTTTTCAAAGCATCATTGTGTCAAATCTTCTTTTGGTCATGGTTTCAAGTAGGTCTTGAGTCATTTTAAGTTTTTAGGGGTTAAGTGACAGTGTTAGAGTCTCATTTTCATTTACAAAATAAAGTCCAACAACCTTATTTCATACCTTGAGTGTCTCATACCATGTTTAGAAAGTCAAGTTTTTAAACATTTTGAATTTTTTTTGGAATTAGCCATGAAACCATGTTTTCTTAGCACAGAAAGTGTAAAAAACCTGTTTTGCACTATGAAAATGCTGCTATTTTCGTAGCGCACTATGAAATGGCTGAAACAACCTTTTTTTAGCAAAAAACCCTGTTTTTCTACTTTAGGTAGTCAACTTCCAGAGGGGTTCCTGAGCAACTGAAAACTCATTTTTGAAAACTGAAAGAGGTTTGTCTTCCTAACATACTGAAATACAAAAACCTCTTTCATTTTCTTCAAATTAATTATGTGGTGGGATAAATTTTTGGTTTAACTTGCGCTACGAAACTGCTGAAAGTCATTGAGAGAAAAACTTTGTTTTCTGGTTTTAGCAGTCTTTTTAAATATCAGTTTCTGGCCACATGAAAAAGTATTTTGGAATTATGAAGGAGGTTTATCTTCATAAAATCTTCAGATAAGATAACCTATCTCACTTTTTTCATAAGTGTTACCATTTTGGAGATACAAGGCTTTCTTTGAAGCCATATTTTTAGAAATCAGAATTTTCCAGTTTCACACATGATGTTCAAAGAAAGTTTTTGAGCAGTAGGAGAGGTATTGAAAAAATCCAAGAGAGGTTTTTGTTCAAGAAAGAATGGTTTCCAAAAGCCTCCTTCAGTTTCTCAAAATACAGTTTGGATAAGGAGATAAAAGCTCTGTCTCAACACCTATTTTTCAGGTAAAAATAGTGAGGTAAAATGACCAATTCATAAATGGAAAATGAGGATTAAATTTTGTGAAGATTATGATTTTGGTTCATATAGCTAAGAGGCTAGATTTATGAGAATGATAAATGTTAAGTTAAGTACTACTAATAGGATAATGAAGAGGTAGATGGAAGATCTTGAAATTCAATTGACAAAGTCTGAAAGTCAGCTACAACAGAGATAAACAGAACAGTAAGTGACAATCCCTTAATACAATTTTGTTATGGAGAAGAACACCACTCTTGAAGACATTTCGAAGTCAGCTTGTTTTTTTTATTAAGATCTATGAAAATAATTAATAGGTGCAAATATTCTTGAAGTTTGAATATTGTGGAAAAACTGTGTAAAAAGACATATACAGCAGTTTCGTAGCGCGCTACGAAATTGCTGTAGGTGCAGTTTTGAGTATTCTATAAGGGTTTCAAGAGGTAAAAAAATCTGGTTTTTTAGTGTTGTTTCTACTAGAGGATGGAAAGGGTTCATAGATAAGAATTCAATTGTCAAGGCAAAAGAAATTGGATGGTTAAGAGATGTTTACAAAGATATAGATTCTGCGCTAAGAAAACAACTTCTATTTTTGTAGCGCATACACATCATCTCTCTTTATACTTTTTAAAAGGCTTAATTTTTATACAAGTGGAAAGGCATGGTTCCATGGAAATGATAACACATGTCATTTATCTCAAAAAGTCAATATTTCCAGCAAAAGGGTTCGAAGATCATCAATGAAGATAAAGGCTTAATTGCAGAAAACAGGTTTCCTCGTTTTTAGGGTAGATAAGACATGAGTCAGCAAGATCTCTTAACAAGGCTGGAGGCATCACCAAATTCGACCTCACGAGGTTTCAGCTATCAAAGGAAGTATTTAAGTGTTAGATAATGTTGTTGAAACATGTTTTAGGAGTTTCACTCCTATTTGTATTAGGACTCCTAGAAGAGACAGTTAGCTGTCAGTTGTAATTAAGAATCTATTTTAGGAGTAGAATAGGTGTCAATACTAGAAATTCGAATTCTCTTCTTGAGGATCATAGAATCCAATATTGTAAAAGCTATATATGAAGCAAGAGGTGGATTTAGCAAGGGGTTGGAGACTTTTTGGCCTAGCCACTATTTGATGTTATGGAATATAACCAGTAATATATAGGTTTTTTTCTGAACAGATCTGAGTTTCTCATAGGGTTTAATGTTTTCTTGATCTATATGTTACTTTTAATTACTTGCAGTAGCTCTTATTACTATTACTCAGAATTCACAACCATGTGCTTTGAATTCCTTTAGTAATGGGATGACTGTGTTTTTCCTGTATCTTTTGAGTAAACTACCCTTGAAACCCTAGCAGTAAATTTCATTGCTATTACTAAGAATTCACAATCATGTGCTCTGACTTCATTTAGTAATGGAATTATTGTGTTTAGCAGTAGATCTCATTTTCTATTACTCAGAATTCACAACCATGTGCTTTGACTTCCTCTAGTAATGAGATGACTGTGTTTTTCTGCATTTTGTGAGTAAATTACCTTTGAACCATTAGCAGTAGATTCCATTGCTATTACTTAGAATTCATAACCCTATGATATGACTTCCTTTAGTAATGGAATTACTATGTTGACCTATGTTCTTGAGTGAATTATCTTTGTTTAAAAACCCCATTTTCCTCAGCTTCCATGTCCAGAAACCTTGCCACTGAATCTACTGACTTGTTGACTCCATAGCCCAATGGTAGCAAGCCTTCATATTTCAACCTACAAACACACAAAACCAAGATAGATTTAGCCATATATATTATCATTAATCAATATCATAAATCCTTGAGAGAGCCCTCTCAGGCTGAGGAGGCTAAGCCTAAGCTAAAATATTGGTTTGAAATAGTTACACTGAGGTAGTCTGATCAGCAGCCTATCAGGGTCCTATTTTGGTGATAACATTTTGGTGCGTCTGTTGGGAGTCTGAAGATATACATCTCCCGAAAAATCATGAAGCTAAAATCTTGAAGGTAGCAGGAGCTCAGCAATATTTTCGAGGCTGCAAAACTACCTTGGCGACTCCATTGTTGAAGAATTCAAAATTCATAGATTCTTGGTGATTCCACTGGACTTATGAAGAACTCAAATGCTGCCATTCTTATTTCAAGGTATGCAAGCATAAATTTTTCAGGAATTCATGGTTTCCCAAATAATTTTCCCAAGGATAAATATTTTTTAAGGAATGGTCCAAAATTCAATGGAGAAGATTTGAGTTTAACTTTGAAGCATATATCAGATTTCTGTGATTTTACCAAGCTTCTTAGAGTCAAACATGAAGATTTTTGCATTATGTTGTTCTATGATTCATTTCAAGGGAAATGTAAATAGTGGATTGAAAGTTTTCTTGTCAGATCTATTAAGTCATTTGTAGACTTTTGGCTTATGTTTTTGGAGGAATGGATAGACAGAACAAATTTGGTGGAAAACTCTCCATCAATTCAAGGTTTCAAACAATGGAATGATGATCATATTAATGAAGAAATAGATGTAAATTTTTCTTTGTCCTTGTCTTCTTATATAAAATCATTTGAGTGCAAGACAGAAGATAAGATGAAATTTTTGGATGAAGTTGCTAAGAACATTGAGAAAGACATTGAAGGTTTACAAGGTCAAATTCAATCATATAGTCTTCATGATCATGATAATTCTTTTCAAAAGCTTTTTATGGCAGAAGTCAAAGAGAGGGTGTTGCTTCCTTTCTCTTTTGAGATTGAGGAAGAATACACTGTTTTTGAAGATCGGTTTGAGCAGCCAGAATGTTATGAGAATTATCAAATTAATCATGTATGTTTTGACCCTATAGCTGACTACATGGAAAAGATTTACTGTTCATATTTCTAGTTATATTTTCATCTTGAAGATAAATTACATTTCATGTTGCCCCAGTTATTTCAATATCATTTTTATTGTTGCTTCAAGCACAGTCAATATATTCAAGTGTTAGATCAGATCAATGACTGGCTTCATTGGACGTTTCATGTTCCTTGAGCTACAAATGGAGATTGTAGCCGATAGGGTTGGTAGGAGTGTGTGAATAAGCTCAAAGTTGACTGAGCATCTTTTCAGTAGATACAGATTTGTTTCTTATGCAGTGATCATCAAGCTTGAGCCCGAGGTGAAGGCAATTAAAGCTTGAGGAGAAGCTTGTAAAAGTTTCAAATTTTTATTCTAAAGGATGGATAACAGCACTGGAGCTACCGGCTCTTAGTATACCATAGGGGCACACTATCCCAAGTGGAGCCACTGTTATAACACCCTAAATTTTCAAAGCATAATTGTGTCAACTCTGCTTTTGGTCATGGTTTCAAGTAGGTCTTGAGTCATTTTAAGTTTTTAGGGGTTAAGTGATAGGGTTAGAGTCTCATTTTCATTTACAAAATAAAGTCCAACAACCTTATTTCATACCTTGAGTGTCTCATACCATGTTTAGAAAGTCAAGTTTTTAACCATTTTGAATTTTTTTTTGGAATTATCCATGAAACCACGTTTTCGTAGCGCAAAAAATGTAAAAAACCTATTTTGCGCTAACGCTGCTATTTTCGTAGCGCGCTACGAAATGGCTGAAACAACCTTTTTAAGCAAAAAACCCTGTTTTTCTGCTTTAGGTAGTCAACTTCCAGAGGGGTTCCTGAGCAACTGAAAACTCATTTTTGAAAAATGAAAGAGGTTTTTCTTCCTAACATACTAAAATAAAACAACCTCTTTCAGTTTCTTCAAATTAATTATTAGGTGTGAGAAATATATGGTTTAACTTGCGCTATGAAACTGCTGAAAGTCATTGAGAGAAAAACTCTGTTTTCTGATTTTAGCAATATTTTTCAAGATCATTTTCTGCCCACATGAAAAATTATTTTG
>CM076575.1:1863879742-1863964742 GCA_034641835.2 Pinus albicaulis | reverse complement strand
AAAAGGTGCAAATATTCTTGAAGTCTAAAGATTGTGGAAAAACTGTGTAAAAAGACATACACAGTAGTTTCGTAGCGCGCTATGAAACTACTGTAGGTGCAATTTTGAGTATTCTATAACGGTTTCAAGAGGTAAAAACATTTGGTTTTTGAGTGTTGTTGCTGCTAGAGGATGGAAAGGGTTCACAGATGAGAATTCAAGTGTCAAGGTAGAAGAAATTGGATGGTTAAGAGATGTTTACAAAGATATAGATTATGCGCTACGAAAACAGCTTCTATTTTCGTAGCGCATACACATCATCTCTCTTTATACTTTTTCAAAGGCTTAATTTTTGTACAAGTGCAAAGGCATGGTTCCATGGAAATGATAACACACGTCACTTATCTCAAAAATTCAATATTTCCAGCAAAAGGGTTCGAAGATCATCAATGAAGATAAAGGCTTAATTGCAGAAAACATGTTTCCTCGTTTTTAGGGCAGATAAGACATGAGTCAGCAAGATCTCATAACAAGGCTGGAGGCATCACCAATTTAGAACTCATGAGGTTTCAGCTGTCAAAGAAAGTATTTAAGTCTTAGATAAGGTTTTTGAAACATGTTTTAGGAGTTTCACTCCTATTTGTATTAGGACTCCTAGAAGAGACAGTTAGCTGTCAGTTGTAATTAAGAATCTGTTTTAGGAGTAGAATAGGTGTCAATAATAGAAATTTGAATTCTCTTCTTGAGGATCATAGAATTCGATATTGTAAAATCTATATATGAGGCAAGAGGTCGAATTAGCAAGGGGTTGGAGACTTTTTGGCCCAACTACTGTTTGATGTTATGGAATATAACCAGTAATACAGAGAGTTTTTTTTTTTTTTTTTTGGAACAGATCTGAGTTTCTCATAGGGTTTAATGTTTTCTTGATCTATATGTTACTTTTAATTACTTGCAGTAGATCTTATTACTATTACTCAGAATTCAAAACCATGTGCTCTGACTTCCTTTGGTAATGGGATAACTGTGTTTTTCCTGTATCTTGTGAGTAAACTACCCTTGAAACCCTAGCAGTAAATTTCATTGCTATTACTCATAATTCACAATCATGTGATCTGACTTCCTTTAGTAATGGAATTATTGTGTTTAGCAGTAGATATCATTTTCTATTACTCAGAATTCACAACCATGTGCTCTGACTTCCTTTAGTAATGAGATGACTGTGTTTTTCTGCATTTTGTGAGTAAATTACCTTTGAACCATTAGCAGTAGATTACATTGCTATTACTTAGAATTCATAACCCTATGCTATGACTTCCTTTAGTAATGGAATTACTGTGTTTACCTATGTTCTTGAGTGAATTATCTTTGTTTAAAAACCCCATTTTCCTTAGCTTCCATGTCCAGAAACCTTGCCACTGAATCTATTGACTTGTTGAATCCATAGCCCAATGGTAGCAAGCCTTCATCTTTCAACCTAAAAACACACAAAACCAAGATAGAGTTAGCCATCTATATTATCATTAATCAATATCATAAATCCTTGAGAGAGCCCTCTCAAGCTGAGGAGGCTAAGCCTAAGCTAAAAGATTGGTTTGAAATAGTTACACTGAGGTAGTCTGATCAGCAGCCTATCAGGGTCCTATTTTGGTGATAACAAAAATCATGGTGAAGAACCGATACCCTCTCCCTCACATTAATGATTTGTTAGATCAATTAAAGAATTTTATATGTTTCACCAAATTGGATTTGCATAGTGGTTATCACCAGGTCAGAATTGCAGAATAGGACGTGTGAAAAACTGCCTTCAAGACCAAATAGGGGTTGTTTGAATGGATGGTGATGCCATTTGGATTGTGAAATGCTCTAGCCACATCCATGAGGGTCATGAATGATCTTTTTATGCCTTTCAGTGATGAATTTGTTCTTGTATATTTAGATGATATTATTGTCTTTAGTAGAACATGGGATAAACATGTATGCCATGTAAAGAAAGTGCTTGATGTATTAAAAAGGGAAGAAATGTATATAAAATTGTCAAAATGTGAGTTTGGGAAAACCTCTTTGGTTTACCTAGGTCATATTGTCAGTAATGGTCAATTAAAAATAGATCCCTCTAAAGTGGAGGTGATTGTAAAATGGCCTAAGCCTACCAATGTAACAGAGGTCCGCAATTTTCTAGGTGCAGTACAGTATTGGAGAAGATTCATTGCCAACTTCTCATTTATTGCATCACCCTTGCACGCATTGAAAAGTGTAAAACAAGCCTTTCAGTGGGGAGGAAAGCAGTAGAAGGCCTTCAGAGCACTGAAAGCAAGGATTAGCATTGCACTAGTTCTAGCTTTACCTGATCTCCAGCAGCCTTTTGAGGTTGAAACTGATGCCAGTGGGTACGCCATGGGGGCTACACTATTGCAGCAAAAGAATCCGAGATGTTACCATTTGGATAAATTCTCCCAGGCAATCATCAAATATCGCACTTGTGACAAGGAGCTGTATGCCTTGGTCCAAAGTGTGAAAAAGTGGAAACACTACCTAATCGGCAAGGAAACCATTATCCATACGTATCACCAACCCTTGAAATATATTCAATCACAAACCAAGTTGCAGCAGGCTTGTTATTTCAAGTGGATGGGTTTTCTACAACAATTTCACCTAGTAATAAAGTATAAGAATGGCACTAGCAACAAAGTAGCAGATATGCTCTCTCGCCCTCCTATTGCTGCTTATATTATTTTGCATAATGCTTCGTTGTCTTTTGAAATTTATGCTCAACAATATGCTAACGATGATGACTTTAAAGCCATATATGTAAAACTAACTCATGGATCATAGGTGGACAACTATTATTTGCAGGGGAAGCTGTTGTATCACCTTGGAAAATTGTGCATACCCATAGCAGAAAGGGTACATGTAATTTGAGAGGCACACTGTAGAAATTATATAACTAATGCATTATATATCCAAGATTCTCCTGATCATACACTATTTGACTTCATGCACAATACATAATCTATTCCACCATTGATCATCACATGCGGAAATTAACACAATTGCAATGCACACATGAAACCATAAAAATTCACAAACATTAACACAGTGATTTAACGGGAAAGCCTGAAGCTAAAAACCCCAACTATCTGTATATAATATATGTCATAGATATCATGTAACAATCCTCATAAAAAGCTGAACATATCAAGCTCTCAGTACAATACAATCGCTACACACTAATCAGGCCCTGATCTAGCAAATCCATGCACCGATCTCTGCCACCTGCTAGCCTGCCTCTACAGCGCAATCCCTATTGAAGAATGTCTATGAATGAACTTGAATCCACCTGGCTTGCACTACGCAATCCTCATTGGCATCTCCACTGAGTGTTGGATGAAATCAATGCATCACTATAGTCACAACTGATAGTCATCTTTCCCTTTCACCTATCTCTCCACTGGTCTCCACTGAAACTGTCCCTGCACTGTAGTTAACTGATGTATTCTTCAGTTGATTAATGAGTTAATATTTAGTGAATTAATTAATAATTAATTCACACCACTCTCACTAGTGTATCAATCATTTAGACTAGATACAACTAGCTCAACCGTGTCTAACTGAGTTAAACTGAATACAACTCCACCAACTACTTCTACAACTCCACCAATCACTTCTACAACTCCACCAAACTCGTCACATGAGTCAAAATTTTGTCACATGAGTTATAATCGAAGTCTCATGCAATAGCTCCACCAAACCCTTAGGAATAGCACCTTCTCGTTAGCTCGTGCTACATTCATTAATATTCGACATATCTATTTTTAGATTCAATGTAAACAGATTTCAATGGCGATGTTCAAAATAGGTCCATCTATTTTTCCAACTTGACCAACCATCCAAAAATAGCATCATGCAACTCATAGAATATGATCGACATGTCTAAAAATAGACATAGTCTAAAAATAGACTTGCACCAAAAATAGCCTGCGGGCCCACTTAGTGAAGGCGACTCTTTTCACTAAGTTCATCATCTTGTTGAATCTCAACACACACACCTCTCTTGTATCAGGTCACTTTGGTGTCGAAAAAACCTTATGTCATTTACAAAGGTTTTGCTTTTGGCCTCATATGAAAAAAATTGTAACTCGGTTTGTAAAGGGATGTGTGATGTGTTCTATTTCAGAGGCCTCTAATAGAAAACTCGGGCTCTACACACCACTCCCTATTCTGGGTTGTCCATGGGAAAGTGTGTCGATGTACTTTGTAGGAGGTTTGCCTATGTCTAGAAAGGGTCAAGACTATTTATATGTCGTCGTAGATCGTTTTAGCTAAATGTGCATATTGATGCCTTGTAAAAAGCAGGTCACTGCTGAGTAGACTACTTGTCTTTTCTTTCAGTTTGTTTGGGTCCACTTTGGGTTGCCCACATCGATTGTGTCAAATCGACACTCTCGCTTTCTTGGAGAGTTTTGGAATAGCTTGTGGCGAATGATGGACACCAAGTTGAAGATAAGTACGACATTCCAACCACAAACCGACAGACATACATAGGTCGTTAACTGTACCGTGGTACACTTGTTGTGAGGCTATTGCAACAAACATCCCAAGTTGTGGGATGAGCATCTTCTGTATGTGCAGCATGCCTACAACTGAGAAGTGCATTCTTCCACATAGCGTTCACCATTTGAGACATGTTTTTGTTACCTACCAAAGGACCCTTTTGACATGGTCTTTGGAAGGGATGAAGATGCCAGTGGATGTGATGATAGGGACAAAGCATAACGGTTCATCCAACAGATACAAACCATTCACCAAGTAGTGAAGGAGAAATTAGAAAGAGTCAGGCTTGATATAAGGCTTGACATGATAAGCACCGAGTCAACCACCAATTCTAGGTTGGTGACAAGGTGTGGTTCCATATCAGTAAGGATCGAATTAATGGAGAAGGATAGAAATTGCAACCAATCTGATATGGATCATTTACCATATTGAAGAAGATTGGGACTAATGCTTTCTGACTCGATTTCTTGTATACATGAAAATGTACTTAGTCGTGAATGTCAAAAATCTGAAGCTTTATGAACCACCATTGCTTATGGACATCGAGGAGGTAGGATCAGTTCCTACAGTGGATGACTTTGCACCAAAATATCTCGATGAATTTCTAGAAGACATCATTCTCGATCGAAGAAGCAGGAGTTCATGATGGGGAGATTTGGAATATCTCTGTGTTGGTTTCAAAGGGATGCACCTAAGAAAATCTAAACGGTTAGAAAAGGAGAAAGTGAGGAAGAAATTCCATCACTTTCCTATTGACTGATAAAAGGATTTTGGCGGTCCAAAAGCTCCTCAGTGGGGAGGAATGATCCAGATGGATCTACACACCAGTGGCAAGTATAAAAGGCTCAAAATTCAAAGGGGCAGAAATGTAGCAAACTCAGTGTCAAGTTGAAGATCTCATCTTCCTGATTCCAACGACGCAAATTTCACTCAATTTCTAGTCCATATGGAGAAGTTAGAAGTAGTCAAAGTTTTAAGGTTAACTGGATGACATGGCAAGTTAAGGAGGACACAATTTCACAGAATTTTGGTGGCCATATTCTGGCCAGCTCAGACCGGATTCCAGGAAAAATTGTTCGATCAATAATTTGTCCCCTTCGGGTCAAAATTGAGAAGCTTTAAAAGGGCTCATTATTGTTATAAAACAAAAAACTAAAAAAAAAAAATAGGGCGAAATAATATTAAAAAAATGGTGTGGTTGGCGGCCATGATCCCTCCGCCCAAACTATTATAAAAAACACGTATTAAAAGGGAGGGGCGCGGGCTGTCAACCCCGCCGCCCCTACCCGTTACACCATGTACATGGCGGAGGATTGGTGGACGGGTCGCCTAATGCGGGTCCGCGCCACCACCCCCCCCCCCCCACCGCCCCCCCACCCAATTAAATACAACTTTTTCTTATAAAACAAATCCGTTGGGTTGAAGACTATACACAACCATTTTGGGAGGGAGCAAGGTTTGACCACCTGACCTCCTCCCCACCAGATCAGATCTTAACCAACCTGCTAGCAGCTTCCTTTGGGAAGTCCACCCACTTTTTAATATTTAAACCTTCATTCTACAATGTGCCCAAGGCAGACGAGGAGCGGCACAGAGATTGAGGCAGGCAACAGAAGCATGATCCTTTTCAGGGGCAGGTGGAACTATGATCTGATCTCAACTTTTAGAGGGGCCAAATTTTCCTAGTGTCCAAATTGGACAAATTTTATGCAAATTCTACACCTCTCGTCGACAAAATTTTGATGGTGCTAGCCATTTCTGCAATAGAGGTCTCCATTTTCCGACCACTTTTCAGATTAGAGGTATAAGGGTGTAATTTTACATTGATGCTTGGACTTTCATTTTATTTGCCACTTAATGAAAGAGGGCCTCCCCACTAATTGAGTAGGGCCTAGAGATGTAGTCCCTCCTAGATGAAATCCGTTATCAAGTTCTTGTCTTCTTTGCATGACTTTATGTGCTTCTCTCTTCTTATGTTCATGCATTTTAAGTTTCATGGTTAAGATGCAATTTTACATATAATTATTTATTCCATCTCGAAGATAAAGATCTTGGATCATGGAGAACACTACTTATCATTTTAGTTTATCTTTTTCAATACCTGGATGAATATTGTTTTAGAAAATGTATATTTAAAACATGGTTTGCCAATGCATCATTTAATGTGTTTAAATAACTCGGAATATGTTGATATTAAATGTAATTAAACTGTCTTTCCAAGAGACAGACCCATAAAAAAATTCTTAACATTGTTGAGATCCTTACTATATATACACCATTTAAATTTAATATATGAGCTATGAATGTAACCTAACGATAAAATGACGAATGCAAAATGAAATGACATCAGATAAAAGTTCTATTATTGCACTATACTCTGCTATGTTATTCGTCGTTTGACCAAGGCGTATCCCATGAATAGAAACTAACTCATCGGTGGGTGAATAAATATCCCAAGCCGCAGAAGTGAGATTTAGAGTAGTATGACTAGCTCCATCAACCAAGCCAATGTAATTTTGAAGGAACGTCGACATCTGTAAATCAAGTGTAACACAAGACAAGCAGGAGAAGTAGCAGGAAATAGTAAAAAATCCAAAACCTAATGCACACACTCATAAAAATATGATACAAGTAATGTATAAAAATATTCAAAAGATGAATCATGCATAATATTTCTTTAGGTAGAGACCGTTCCTGGGCTCTCCCAAAGAAACACTGTGTAATATTCCTTTTTGGGGATTCTCAAGATTCTATTTTAGAGATGGAATACAGAGGAATTTACTGGTTATGTATCCTTCCAAAGAAGGGATAGAACCAGAGGCTACCTGGCCAACTATAGACTCTGCCTATAGAACTTGGAATAATCCCTTTGAGGAATCTCAACAAGGTCTTCAATGAAAACGTTGTATAAGAAAATATGAGCAAGAATAACACAGATCAGGGCTGGGATCCCCTAATTTATGATGCATGTGACTTACATACACAATTTTAGTAGAAGAAAATAAGTTTAAGCACATTAAATAGATCTCCCTAAATCAAGACTAGCTAGAAATCAGCCAAAGAGAGAGGCTGCTGCAACATGAAAACCCCAGCTACTAGAATTGCGCAGTTTCGACTAAAACTCAGAGGAGGATAGCCAAAGATCTGATACTTTAGAGATATAACAGTAAATCAGATTTATACTTGAGCTTATTTCCTTTATAACTGATTACAAAGAGAACTAGGGAAAAATCCCTTCAGAAATTAGAGCTGCAACTAGGAGTAAACTGCAGAAATACATAGACAGCGTTATTTTTCAGATGGTTCAAATACTGTACATTACATTTCAGACCTCTAAAATATGTCTGGGTGAAACATCAGATCTAATACAGATCTAGAAACTATAATACTTTAAGAATAAGATCCAATTGGAATTACATCAAAATATTGCATAATAAACTATAGATCTAAATTACAAATTGCAGTGCTGCAGAAAACCCAGAAATTTCTGAAGATAAATTTTATTGCTGAAATAGACCAGATCTATAGAGACATGGATCAAAAACCCAATCTAGGGATCACCAAGGGAAGGCAAGCCTAACACCAAGAGATCTTCCTCCAAATTGATAGCAAACTGAAATAAGAAAGCCCTCTCACAAAATAACGCAGTATTGAGCAGAAACTACGCAGAGGGTGAAGGAGACTGAATAACTAGAATGAAATTACAGATCTAATACAAAATATGGATCAGCTAGCTCTTTGGAGGCTAAAGAACACACTCCAATAGAGAAGGCCTCCCAAAATAAGCTAGATCTAAGCAGATCTAGAAAACCACTTGCTACAAAGATAGCAGCTACAAAACCCTCAATGGGCCAACATTGCTCATGAAAGTAGAGCTTTGCATCAAACTTGATAGTGGCTCACTTCAACAAATAAATCCTCCAATGATCCTCAAGGGAAGAGATGAAACCCATAAACAGGAATTCCAATCACAATCCTCCACTAAACAGCAGAGAATGGTATTTGTCTAAGCAGACAAATACTTTAGAAATATAATTCATCAACAACCTCTTCATGTGCCTTCTCCTCCTTTTTATAACATGATATAGCTCTTGCAAACCCTAAACCACTTGGATGAGTTGGTCCTTTTCACATTAGTGGCTCCCTTCTAGAACTACGCAGTCCCTTTTGGAGATGCAATGAACCTAGACAACGTAGTTGACTTGGTCAAGGTGGACCCAATCTTGGCTCAAAACCTCTTTCACACCGTTAGCACAACTTTCTGTCGATGACGGGGGACACACTTTAGCTACGTACAATTAATAGCCCTAACATCAAAAGTGGTCGCCAATATCTTCCTGCGTATCCTGGCAGCTAGTTGATCAAGACAAGAGCTTAAAAAACCGTATCTATGCACAGAAAGACACACAAGAAAGAAGTGGTTTGCCCACGCATCCAATAGGACAAGACAAGAAATATTTTTTGAAAGAATTTTTGTATTAAGGGCACCCTGGAGGAAAAGAAAGGCGTATCCAATTCTCCTCAATGGGATGGGTTCTTGGAAGTCCTTAGCACTTCAGATCTAGAATCTCTCTCTCTTGTTGGTGTAGAAAACCCAGACAAAGATAGAACTCAAAGGGAGCTCACACAGCAAATAGTATAGAATGTGACCAAGTGTATAGATCTAGAGTGATCTAATAGGCAACAAAAGGTGAGGAATGGTAGGGAAAACCCTCCTATTTATAACAAAATATTGGGTCATTCTAGATCTTGGTGCATGATTAAAAGAACGTTAACCAAATCTAGATCCACCTTTTATGGAATATTTTATTATATTTGTTGGAGGGAAAAGGTATTTGACTTGGGTCAAATCCCTTTATTTGTAAATAATAAATAAATAAATGATTTATTTATCATTTTAAGGAAGTGGTTGAATGATAATTAAATAAATAATTATTTATTTAATTATTTATAAATGATTTAGTCATATTTAACAAGGAATGTTATTTAAATAAGATTTAAATAATTATTCCTAGAAAATAATAAGATAAATAAGGATTTATCTAATTAATTTCCTTGTTTTGGGTTGAATATAACCAGGAATAATAATTAAATTATTGTTTAATTAATTATTCCATGAGGAAAATCAAACAAATATAGATTTGTTTAATATTTCCTTTTGGGGTTTCCTGTTTAGACCATAAACAACCTAATAAATGTGGTTTATTAAGTTATTTTACGTAGTGAAAGCAATTTTACTTAGGGTAAAATTGGTCTTACATGGTGTACTTGGGTCCATCTAATGATAATAGGTTAGATGACCAAAAAATGGTGTAACAGATTGCCCCCCGGCGTGCGAGTGTTAGGATCAAATCGTATGACCGAAGTACGTTGTAAGAACTCAATCACCAGACATCAAAAGGGAAGTCAGAGAGAGAAATGTGAGGTAGAAGAATGTGTTGAAGAACTAGACCCTGAGGAGACGAGACTTACAGGTGCAACAAGTCTCTTTTTATGAGATGGTACCTATGCTAAAGGCGGCGGGGGAGGCATACCTATGCCCGCCAAGACAAAGTAAAAAAGAATAGTGTGTCCAGTAAACAAGGGACCGAACCATAAAGTACAGCCGACATAAACATGAGCCAGATAGAAATACAATGAGGGATCCCATATACATGTTGTGCCTGGGATAACAGCCAGAACTTATACAATAATATTTGAGTACATGAGATACAAATACAGCCCAAATGCCCCCTACAAGCGGGGAAGGGCTCACAAAATCTGACTGATACATGCAAATCAAAGAGGTGTTGCAAGCGGCTAGGGCCGACATCGTCAAATATATGGAGCTGCATCGAAGGCTGCAATGAAGAGGTCATCCGGGTATGTGGGGGGATACCTGCAGGGCCACCCCCTCATGAGGGCTGAGACATCTCACACACACCCGGGCATCACCAATAGCCGCATCAACGGGACGATCAAGTATACGTATCTTCGTACTGCGGTTAAGGAGCTGAGTGGAGAAACAATCGAAGTCAGCGGGAATGAGAGATCCTTTGTCGTATCCAAGGCACCGAACAAGAGCAAGTCGAACCAAGGCATACCGCTCAGACCGTCGGGAATGAAGGAGCTGATGTCGACAGTATGAGGTCCGCCATAGGAGGCACGGAGAGATCAACTAAGGCATGAGAGAAAACATAGAGCGACTGACGTACTAATACCAATGATGATGATGAATGAGGACCGTAGTAGTGAATGGACAACTTCCCTTGTTAGAGCATAAAGGGCATGAATGACATGGCAGCGACTGACACAATATCATAAGGGATAGGGGACAGTGGGACTGAAGGCCATAATGTGCGACACAAGAGAGAGACCAAGCAATGAAGGATGGAGGATTATGGTGGGGTACAAAGGGACTCGGGATAGACTCCATGAATGCAATGATGACTCAACTTGGATGCTCTAAACAAGGGCCACTCGATGGTGCTGCCACACAGTAAAGGTCCAATGGGGGACCATAAAAACATGAGTACAAGATGGTAACTCACGACGAACATCAACACGAGCATGGATAAGTATGGAGGCCAAATGGTGCCCCTAGTATGAGTGTTGCAAGTGAAGAACTTCGATTTTGAGGAGGGTTATGGTTGAGGGGCATAGGTGCCCCCAAGCATGATGTGGTCATGCCAAAATGTAGTTAGAAAAATGGTAATCTAAACACATTTTAATGATGTGGTGCACCATTTGTTTTCGTTATGGTGATGTAGTTTGAGAAAGGGAATGGAGGATTACCAATCTCTTTTGGTACTACATAGAGGAATCAAATGGACTTTAAGTTTTCGGGTTGGCATACCTGGTGTCACTATCCCAAAGAGAGGATTTGGAGATAATGAACTGATGCTCTCTTAGAAAACCCATAGGATGGTCAACAACAATGTCTAAGAGATTGGGTTGCTGATGGAAGATGAGGGAATGATAAGGGGTATCATCCCTAGAGTGATCTAAAGTGATATGGGACTCTAGAGGTTCTTCGAAATGTGGAAGAATAATGGTACTAAAGTCAACACAACTAGATACACTAGGAGTGTTTTGGAGAGTTTCTTCTCCTGGTCTCTCGAATATGGGTGCCCCCTTACCCAAATATTGGGTTTCAATGTAATGGCCACAAGGTGCATGTGGTTCGAATGCATGGGTTCGATGTAAGGGGGAATGGATAAAGTCAGGGGTGGGGATTGCATCCATAATGTCGTCATCGTGATATAAGATGGGGTGATTGGTGGAAGAAAGACCACCTGACGCGGCGAAGCTACCTGACTCATCATCATGAGAAGAGAGGTTCACATGCGCATCGGCACAAGGGGTGACGGAAAAGTAAGTAGATAAAGGATCTACCGATGTTGAGCCCAGGGTGATCGCTGAAGGACGGTCAAGCGAAACAACAGGGGAGGATTCAGAGGGAATGTTCCCCGAGGGTCTCATGGATGATGATAGGTAGAAATTGGTGGATGAAGGCTCCGTCATCTCGACATCAGGAGGGGGAATGTCAATGGGAGCAGTCATGTCTGGTAGTTCTGCCAAAGAAAAACACACAAATAGGGGAGAGGTGGACTCATTGCGCTTGACCTCGAATTGGTGGACCGCGGCTAGAGAGGTGCGGAAGTCCTCGAGGCGGGGACAAAGATGGGTGTAATGGCCATGGAGATCACACAAAGCACAGGGGTGGTTGGTGTGAATAGTCTTGGGGTTCTTGATCACAAACAAGGGAAGGAACAGAAGCCGGGACTGCAGACTCTGGGGAACGCGACATTAACTGGGTTAAACACAAAAAGCACCTTGCAGACAAAGGTTGGCATGACCGACAACATCACACAAAGCACACTGGATGGTATGCTTTGGAGGCCGAGGAGGGGCAGGGTCGACGGTGGGCGCCCTTGTCCTCGATGCCCTCGTTGGTGCTTTGCCTTCTTGCCCGATGGCCGGCACGAAAGGAGGTGGTTCCCCGATGAGGTGATCGCAGGCACCGTTAAAGTGAGGTTCGGGGACCGGTTGAACCGAGGTCAAAGCAAGATAAGGTTTGAGTTGACCAGGCAAGGTTGGGGCTGGAGGATCAAGGTACCAGACGGGAATCCCAAGGGTCAGGTTAGGAAGAGAGAGGGTGGCCATGACAGGTACCGTGGACACTCCTGGTGGGGGAGCTTGGAACGGTTTCTGACCAGAGGGGTAATGGCCAGGTGGGACGGCTCCTAAATGGCTAAGGCTTGGAGGAACCATTCCAGGAGGAAAAAGAGGCTCATGACTACCAGCTACAGGTGAAGGGCTAGGAGCAGGTTGCGGAGAGCGCGGTTGCTGACTAGCCGAAGCAGGTTGCTTGAGAGCAGCCTGAGACGATTGCATCATGCAAACATTCGATGAGCGGGGGTCGGAGACAGGAGGAGGAGGAAGACCAGGGAAGGTTCCAAGCAAAGAGGAGTCTTTGTAGACGCCAAGAGAGACACTGGTCAAAGAATCGATGATTTTCTTATTGGCTACAGGAGAGATGGTCGTCTCAGGGGAGGTCTGAGATTCTGGCTCATGATATGTCAACTGGTCAATGGTGACTATCCTTCCATTATGAGGGAAAGACATCTTGTGGAAAACTGTGGATGGGACAGCAGACATGGCATAGGTGTAGCTCCGCCCTAAGAGAATGTTGTAATCTAGAGGGGCGTCGATGACTTCAACGTCAATGCAAATAGTCTTGCCCGCAAGAGTGATAGGACAATTACAGAATAGGCCAATGGGCTGGGAGGCGTGGCCATCCCACGCTCGAAGGGTGATTGTGGAAGGGGCCAACTCAGGAGAACTGAGTTGTTTCCAAACCGAAGTGGACATCACACAGGTGGATGCCCCCTCATCAATGATACACCGAGAAATGTTAGCGTTCCAGATTTTGACTGGGATTTGGAAAGTGACGGAAGCAGGAAGAGGAGGATGTTCTGATTGATGGGCGTCGAAAACAATCAATTGGTCTACAGCAGGATCTACAGCGCCCAGGGCAGATAGTAGAGCCTTCTTTTGAGAAGGGCATCACTGGAGGAGTTCCAATGTAGAAATGGCAGCAGGAGACTGCGCCAAATCATCTACTATGCTATACGACTGAGCAACTCGACCAGAAGCAACATTTCGGCGTAATGGTCCTTTAGGAATCTTGGTATGAACCTCAACGTTAGGTTGAGGGATAGGCAAGGGACCATTGGATGTCGAAAGAGGCTCTGTAGAACCTGAAGAAGGTGACTCGGGGACAGACGGAGTGAGAGGCTTGGGGTACTGAGGGGTCCGAGTGTGAAGGTTAAGGTCGACGGTTGGAGGTGGAGCAGAGTTCATCATGAGGATCTGGTAATTGGAGGAACCAGAAGGGGAAGGTTGAGTGGCCACCTGTCCGTCAGGTGGTTGGGTAGCCACAAATCCCTGTTGTGCATCCACCTGCGCTTGAGGGGGCGGTGACTACTGTTGCAGGGGTTGAGAAGGAAAGGGAGGCGGAGGTGCTGATGCTGGAGGAGCTGGAGCACCAAACTGTGGATACGAATAATAAGGGGGTTGGGTAACAGTATGGTGAGCAGGATGTTGGGCCAAAAGAGGAGGTATGTTGTATCCTGGATACGTGCTACCAGGAGGGGGACAAGTGCGGGAAGTGCTGCCCCCTTTCCCAGGAAAACCATAACCCATGGGAGGTTGGGCATATGGATGAGAGAGAGCTCCAACAATACCATCGGCGGCATGAGGTGCCCCCTGTGCGTTGACACCACTGGGTCTGGGGAGATCAGGTAGAACGATATAAACATAACCTGTCTGAGCGTAGATCAAGTCATATTTTAATGCCAGTTGGAGGGCAGCATCTTCGGTTTGGGGAAAATGCGACACAACATATTTCCCGATAGGAGGCAATAGAGATCTAAGGAACCAGTCCATGTAGACACGATCTTCAAAAGTAGGGGATTGACATAGGCTCCTTCATCTCCGCCATTCCTGGACATGATCGGATAGGCGGGTCGCAGATGATTGACAGAAAGAAGTCAAAAGTTCGATACCAGTGTCATAACGAAGGGGAAGCTGGAAGTAAGATAAAAAAGCTTGGGCAAGAGTCGCAAAGGTGGTATGAGAAGAAGGGGGCTGATCAACATACCACTTAGAAGCCGTGCTTGTAAGCGTTCGTTGGAACAACCGAAGACGGACAGAGTCATCGGTAATGGAGGTAGATGAACACCACATGTGGAAAGATCGGACATGATTTGAATGATCTTCTCCAGCAAGGCCTTCAAACTTTGGGATGTCAGAAGGGAGCTTTGTTGGCATAGCGGGCCAACTAGCATCATGGTGTATAGGGTCATTTTTCAACCGGTCCAAATCAGGAAGGCTGAGGCCTACCATGAAGGGGAGCAAGGGCGCAGCCAAGGTATTTCCTATGGCGGTTCCGCTAGTAGCAGTCCCGGCATTAGGGCCGGGATTACCGCTAGCATTAGGCCCTGGACCAGACATAGTGAAGGTGACAGGGGGAGAACCGGAAGTAAAAGGAGAACCCAATGAATCAGAAGAGGAGTCAGAGTGCGGACTCGGAGGAGGACTAACTCGACGACGGCGGGAAGGAGTAGGTCGACCGATCGGAAACTGAGGGTGAAGGCCAAGAAGTCTCCGGGATGTGCGCTTTGGGGGTGCAATGGTGACAACAAAAACATGGCACAAGGGGAAGAAGAACGACCGACAGAGGCAGGGAGGTGTAAAATCAAGTGATTACAATGTCGAAACAAGGGCAAAAAGGTGCAGTGTCAATTGATTTTAAAGTCTTTGCCTGGCGGTGTAAACCAGGCTCTTCTTCGCTTAGGGTGAGTTTGTGGCATGCGTTAATTTTAATTTTTAAACCCTTTTCGTTTTGAGAGCAAGAGAAAAAGTGTGCTGCGTAACTGAAAATAATGCTGCAAAAATAGTATATAATGCTGAAATAATAGGAAATTAACAGCTACTATTGCATCGATTCAACCCAAAAAGGCGGGTCTCTCAAAAATAATTTAAAAGAGGGAAAAAATCTAGTCAAAACACACTAAAAAGAGGCCAATGGATCTAGGGTCGAAAGGGACAGGGATCTAAAGGAGAAAGCTGCTGAAAAGAGGTGCAGATCACAGCCAAAAGGCAGAGGCAAGGTGGCTGGAAAAAAGGAGGAAATCAGAAAAACGCGGAGAGGACAGGGAGGAGGTCCTAAAGGGAGGTCCAAACAAAACTACAAGAGGTGATTTGAAAGGAAAAAGATCTGATTTAAAGGGATCTGAGAATGAGGGATCAGATCTAAAAAAGAAATGGCTGAAAAATCTGAAAATTTAGACACTTACAGCAGCTAAAACTCTTCCACAAAAAGTGGAGGGTACTGAGGCCCTAGTGGGTTATATTCCCACTTAGTTGAGTATAATAGAGCAAGAATAGGTCTAAACGGGTGGAGATAGAGGTTAGACAACTCTGACAGAGGTTCAGACAAAACCCAAAAAAATTTCAGAAAAAATCCAGAAAAAAGTCCAGGTCGTAGTTTTTGACCTGTTTTTCACTCAGGTAGCAGTTTTTGGGCTATTTTCCGCTATCCAGGTCACAGTTAATGGGCCAAAAAGTGCGACTTGGAGTCCAGGTTGCCGTTTCTGGGCTGAAAAGTGCGACCTGAAGCTCCGGGTGTCCCGGCGGCAGATTTCCGAAAAAGTTGCCGTCTCAGGTGCGGCTGATGTCTGTCACCTGCGCAATAGGGTCAGAAACACGTGGAAGTTAGAAATTTTAATGTTTTAGGGGTTTATAGGTGAAAAAAAACATAAAAATAGGAAAAACAAAAAGCTGAAAAGAAACCCTAGGATCTGAAGTAGCTGGATATGCAGGAATATGAAAAACGACAGCGGTCGTAATTTAAGCACGTGTTAGATGCATGGATTTATTTATTATGAATCCTTTGTCGTGTGTACGAAAAAATACCACTTTAACTACGCACCAGCTAATGACCCTAACATCAAAATTAGCTACCAATAAACTAGGATCTGTGAGTTAATTGTTCAAGACAAAATGGCAAGCTTGAGATCTATGCATAGAAAGACATTAAGTAATAAAAAGAAGGGTTTGCTCCATATATCCAATAGACAAGACAAGAACAATTTTTGAAAGAATTTTTTGTATTAAGGGCACCTGGGAGGAAAACAAGAAGATGTTTCGAATTCTCCTCAATGGGATGGGTTCTTGGAAGTCCTCAGCACTTCAGATCTAGAATCTCTCTCTCTTGTTGGTGTAGAAAACCCAGACAAAGATAGAACTCAAAGGGAGCTCACACAGCAAATAATGGAGAATGTGACCAAGTGTGTAGATCCAGAGTGATCTAATAGGCAACAAAAGGTGAAGAATGATAGGAAAAACCCTCCTATTTATAACAAAATATTGGGTCATTCTAGATCTTGGTGCATGATTAAAATAGCATTAACCAAATCTAGATCCACCTTTTATGGAATATTTTATTATATTTGTTGGAGGGAAAAAGTATTTGACTTGGGTCAAATCCCTTTATTTGTCAAAAATAAATAAATAAATGATTTATTTGTCTTTTTAAGGAAGTGGTTGAAAGATAATCAAATAAATAATGATTTATTTAATTATTTGTGGGTGATTTGGTCATATTTAACAAGGAATATTATCTAAATAAGATTTAAATAATTATTCCTAGAAAATAATAAGATAAATAAAGGTTTATCTAATTAATTTCTTTGTTTGGGTTAAACATGACTAGGAATAATAATTAAATTATGGTTTAATTAATTATTCCATGAGGAAAATCAAACAAAATAGGTTTGTTTAATATTTCCTTTTGGGGTTTCCTGTTTAGACCATAAACAACCTAATAAATGTGGTTTATTAAGTTATTTTACATAGTAAAAGCAATTTTACTTAGGGTAAAATTGGTCTTACATGGTGTACTTGGGTCCATCTAATGATAATAGGTTAGATGACCAAAAAATGGTGTAACACCTGCAAGTGATTATTTACATAGCCCTGATTTGCCTTTTTTCACATGGGCATTGATTTATTTAGACTTCTTAGGAGTTTAACATGTCCTCCTTTATTCATTTATTTATAAAACATAAATTAAATAAAAATTGAATGTCTCCTCTTAGCTAAGTTTAAGTAGGAACATTACAGTCCTCCCCCTCAAAATGTTTCTTGTCCTCAAGAAACTGGTAGGGTAAGAGCTGTATTTATTCTCCTTCTTCATTGATGACACCATCACGAATCAAGCTTTCATCATGGAGTAAGTGCTCACCAAGACAATACATCAAAAACTGCTCCTCCAATGCTAACATGATAGGTACATAGTCTGCCCCTTCAGAAGTGTAAAACTCAACAGAAATATACATGGGTGAGCCAATGTCACATCTGAAACATGTATCATGAAGTACAGGATAAAGTTCCATCCCATGTGGTACATGTACACTACTTACTTTTTGCCCATACATACCCATAAAAAATATCAATATGTCATCTATGTATGGAAGCAAAATCACATATAGGCAAACTGAAATTTGCACTTGAGGAGGTGGGTCACAATCCCACATGAGGTACCAGCGTAGTGCACTCCTTGTTTTGAGTAGATCTGAATGTGATAGGTGGTACTCCCACCACATATTTGCTGCATAGGCCACTTTGACATGGCTAAAAGTGAAACCCTCATTAGGTGCTTTTGGGAATCACCCATCATGATAAGTAATCTCCCTTTGCACCTCAAGGGAGTGGCCAGCTTTGGAATTTTTCTTGGCCTCATCATTGCCATGAGATCTGCATGTAATATTACTCCTTGTAGGAGCCATGGCCTGCATACATATGGTAAGATAATGTGCCAAATTAGAAAAATAATCTTGCTCCATAATATCAGATTTCTTACCATACAAACCTCCCACACACATAGAGTTAGGCATGGGCTTTTCCCATCTTTTGGGAGAAGAAAGAGATGGCTGAAATGTCTCCTACATAGGATCCCTTGGCTGCCCCATCTCCACATAACTATTGCACTCTTGTAAGTGCTGATTTAGTTCCTCCCAATCATAATGCTGATGTAGTTCTTCCTCCATACCCTCCTAATCAAAACTCTTCAAGATTAGGGAGTAGATTCTTGCTGACTGCATGTAGCTGGAAAGGAACTCCTTGTGTTCCCTTTGTAGTATTTCTTGCTTAAGCTTGGAGGATTTAGACAATAATACTTTACCAAGATGATAGATGACCCCTATATGGACCAAATAGCCTCCTCCTTGCTTCATGCCATCTAAGATCATCCCGGTGTGTAGATCTTTGGAGTACTCCACAAGGAGTTGAGATCTCCAATATGGATCTACACTTCTCAACAAAGACATCGCTGTTGATGTGTCTAAGGTGGTGCTTGCCTTGTTGCTGCTTGTTTCTTTGGCACTATGCATTCCAAAATTGTTTGTGGGAAGGCTGATCCTCCCCCTTGCTTCTTCCTACAACGCTGTGACTCTTTCTTCCCATGTTTCAGCACTTGGTGAAGCTTTCCCCATAGAATCTAATGGCACCCCAAATGGCTTGCCATGATGTAGGAATGTCCCTTGCAGCATTATCATAAAAATGAGAGAAGGAACTGTAAGGTCCTTGCCCCCACTGCGCAATTTCATCTTTGTGGTGTGAGTAGAGACATCAAGTGAAGGGTAGGTGTGCATGCCTTGAATAACTTGTTGTTTCCCACTCTTCAAATCCACCCATTCCATCTGCAAGGCCTTCTAATCAGTGGTGAATTTTCCCAAAGTAATCAACCACTGGACACCCAAGATGAGGTTGGTGTCTGGTATGTCCACTACAAAGAAGTGGTCCTTCAAAGTGTAGGTCCCCATAGTCACATATAGTGATGGAACATACTGCATGCACTGCATAGTTCTATCTCCTGGGACCAAAACAGAGAACCCATCAAAAGAATCAGTAGGGATCCCTCTCATCTACACAAAGTGAGCATCAATAAATTTGTGGGTTGCCCCACTGTCAATCAGAATAGATAATCTTTGGTCCATAACTGAACCCTGCACTCTAAGAGTAAAATACTTGGGCACTCCCCTCAAAGAAGCAAGAGTCCCACTAGTTGGAGCAAATGCTCCTTCTTCTTCTCTAGATGATGATGGATCCTCCTCCTCATCATCACCAGTGCTATGACCTCTCCTAGGTCCATCATTTCCCTCTTCCTCCTCACAATCAGAGAAGACCTCAATATAGTGTGCTCTCCCAGCAGCACACCTATGTCCCGACACCCATGGCTCTTGACAAGTGAAACATAATTTCTTTTTCCTTAACTCCCTCTGGAGATCATTGTCAAGGAGCTTCTTCAATGAACTCTCCTTAGGTGGAGCATCTTTTCCCTCCTTCCCCTTGGAAGAGTGAGTGACTTTGCTTGGGAGGGTTTCCTTTGCCCTTGGCAAGGCATCTTGGAGATCTCTAGTTCTTTCAATGGCATCATGAAAAGTGGTGGGCATGGTAGACTTAACCAACCCATGCAAAGGTTCTTCCAGTCCATCAATGAACATATAGACGCTCCTTGCTACTAAAATATCAGGAACCATAACATACAACCTCAGGAAATCAGAGATTTAGGCCTCAGCATCTCTCGTCTATTTAAAATTTTCCAAGTTTATGAAAGGGGCCTCCGGATCCTTCCGATCAAATCTCTCCACTAGTCTCCTAGTGAAATCAACATAAGTGGGCACATTGTTGTGCCCCAATGTAGAAAGTCCATGAAACCACCAGTTGTGGGATTCTCCCTCAAAATGCAGTGCAAAAATCTTAATGGCTTCTGCTTCAGGCACTTTATTCAGCTGGAAATAGATGTCCAGCTTCTCCACCCATGCTTTAGTAGAAAAAGAGGGTGATCTATCAAACTTAGGCAAGAAAAACCTGCCCATGGTGTGGTGCCTCCCATGAAGGAACCCTCCATCTCTAAATTGCTACAATGGCCTCCTCCGGTCCTTAAGATGGAAAAAGTCTTGAAAGCTCAAGTTATCCTTGAACCTTTGACTTTGTGAATCATATTCTACAAAGTAGCCTTACAAAGAGGTTGGCTCTTGAAGCCCTTCATTCTCTACAACCAAAAAGGTAGGCATTGTAGAGCATTGTGAGATCCGTGGGACTTGTGGCAAGCTCACAGGTTGACGAGTCCCAAACTAAGACATTTCAGAACTTTCTCCTTGATGGAGTCTTCCAAGGGACTCCCTCATTCTATCTATCCTCATCTCCTTTATCTCCTTGGATAGATCTTTCATGGTTTCCAAGAGATTTTTTTCAAACTCTTCTGCCTCCTTATCTTTATCATTCAGTTCAGGGGCTTTCCCCTTGTCTTGACCCTTGTCAAGGTCAACAATAGTATAGTCATACCTTTTATGACTTCTATTATGGTATCTCCTCTCCCTCTCAGAAAGAATATCTTCATCTTTGGAATGCAACATGACTGTGGCTCCAATGCTAGCACAGGCTATGCCAAGAGTGGAGCTCTGATACCACTGTAATATTCATTTTTGGGGATTCTCAAGATTCTATTTCAGAGATGGACTATAGAGGAATTTACTGGTTATGTCTCCTTCTAAATAAGGGAGTGAACCAGAGGCTACCTGGCCAACTGTAGACTCTTCCTATAGAACTTGGAATAATCCCTTTGAGGAATCTCAACAAGGTCTTCAATGAAAACGCTGTATAAGAAAATCTGAGCAAGAATAACGCAGATCAGGGCTGGGTTCCCCTCATTTATGCTGTATGTGACTTACATATGCAATTTCAGCAGAAAAAAATAAGTTTAAGCACATTAAAAAGATCTCCTGAAATCAAGACTAGCTAGAAATCAGCCAAAGAGAGAGGTTGCTGCAGCATGAAAACCCCAACTACTAGAATTGCACAGTTTTGACTGAAACTTAGAGGAGGACAGCCAAAGATCTGATACTTCAGATATATAATAGTAAATGAGATTTATACTTGAGCTTATTTCCTTTACAACTGATTACAAAGAGAACTAGGGCAAAATCCCTTCAGAAATTAGAGCTGCAACTAGGAATAAACTGCAGAAATACATAGACAACGTTATTTTTCAGATGGTTCAGCTAATGCACATTAAATTTTAGATCTCTGACATATGTATTGGTGAAACATCAGATCTAATACAGATCTGGAAACTATAAGACTTTAAGAACAAGATCCAATTGGAATTACATCAAAATATTGCATAATAAGCTGTAGATCTAAATTACAAATTGCAGTGCTGCAGAAAACCTAGAAATTTATGAAGATAAATTTTATTGCTGAAATAGATTAGATCTATAGAGACATGGATCAGCAACCCAATCCATGGATCACCAAGGGAAGGCAAGCCTAACACCAAAATATCTTCCTCCAAACTGATAGCAAACTGAAACAAGAAAGCCCTGTCACAAAATAACGCAGTATTGAGAAGAAACTGCACAGAGGGTGAAGGAGACTAAATAATTGGAATGAAATTATAGATCTAATACAAAATATGGATCAGCTAGCTCTTTGGAGGCTAAAGAACACACTCCAATAGAGAAAGCCTCTCAAAACAAGATAGATCTAAGCAGATCTAGAAAACCACTTGCTACAAAGATAGCAGCTGCAAAACCCTCAATGGGCCAACACTGCTCATGAAAATAGAGCTTGGCCTCAAACCTAATAGTGGCTCACTTCAGAAAATAACTCCTCCAATGATCCTCAAGGGAAGAGATGAAACCCCTAAACAGGAATTCCAATCACAATCCTCCACTAAACAACAGAGAATGGTATTTTTCTAAGCAGACAAATACTTTAGAAATATAATTCATCAACAAACTCTTCATGTGCCTTCTCCTCCTTTTTATAACATGAGATAGCTCTTGCAAACCCTAAACCACTTGAATGAGTTGTTCCTTTTCACATTAGTGGCTCCCTTCTAGAACTGCGCAGTCCCTTTTGGAGATGCAATGAACCTAGACAACGCAGTTGACTTGGTCAAGGTGGACCCAATCTTGGCTCAAAACCTCTTTCACACCTACAAGTGATTATTTACATAGCCCTGATTTGCCTTTGTTCACATGGGCATTGATTTATTTGGACTTATTAGGAGTTTTACATGCCCTCCTTTATTCATTTATTTATAAAACATAAATTAAATCAAAATTGAATGTCTCCTCTTAGCTAAGGCTAAGTAGGAACATTACACACTGTCATAGTCAACTAGTTCATAGGCAACTTTGGCTAGTACAAGTTTCACAATTTAAGGACCATGCCACATGGGTTCAAATTTACCAACACCTAGCTTATCATGCGCTTGATCATAGAACAAGACTAGGTCACCTTCCAAATATGAACGAGGATTCACATTTTGGTCTAATTGAGCCTGAACATATTTTTTATGAGCCTCACTAGCCACTACAGCATCACGACGAGTCTCATCTAGTCGTGCTAAGTAAAAAAATGCTCCTCCTCTACAGAGGTGGTTGGTATCAACTTAATGGCCAATTTCAATGATGAATTTCACATTCAATTTGAAAATATGCCTCCAAACCATAAAAAATTTGAAAGGGAGTAAATCTAGTTGATGTTTTTGTGGAGGTATAGTATGCCCACAAGGCTGAAAAAAGCATAGTATGCTAGTTTCATTTATGAATGTTGAAAACCCGTTTGATCATTGTGGTCAAAGCCTTGTTAACAACTTCTACTTGGTCATTCACTTGCAGATAATAAGGGGTATAGATGTCATGGTGCAAACCTAGCTGTGCAGAAAGTTCGCTCATCATAAAGTTTCGAAAGTGGCTACGATGATCCTTAACGATGGTTTGTGGTACACAAAACCTAGAAATTACATTACTGAATATGAAAATGGTTGCAGTTTCTTTTTCATTGTTATATGTAGGCATCGCCTTAGACCATTTTGTAAAATAATATACTCTGAGAATAATATACCCATGCCCTTCGATTGAGTGAGGGTTACATGAAACAAAATCAATGCCTCATTGGAAAATCATCCAGCAACTATGATTGGTTGAATAGGAGTTGGAGGTGCACACATCTTGTGATGGTAAACCTAGCAATTATGACATTTTTGAACTGCGGTTATGAAATCTTTAAACATCGAGGGCCAGAAATAGCCAGTGAAATATATTTTGAATAGTGGAAAACCATGGCATGTGACCACCAAAAGCTCTAGAATGGAAGTCATTTAATGCCTTGTCAACTTCCTCGTGTTTCAAACAATGTCGAAAGATGGAATCAACACCATGACGATAAAGTGTATCACCAGTAATATTATATTGCTGTAATTATTACTAGATTCGACAATGATCAATTTGAGACAATGCGAGCCGAAAAGTCTGAGTTTTAAGATATATAATGATATATTCATACTAGCGATCCAAAGTATTGATAAGAAAGAGGGATTTGTTTGGAAGAGGATCCTCTGCCATGATTTTTGTCTCAGAATAGGGAAAGTCACATAATAACTCAAAAAATACCAATTATTTCTTAGATTTAGATCTTCCGAATTCTAAGTCAAACTCTTGCAGGATAACAATCCATTTAGATTATTTCCCCCCTAACAATTGTCTGGTAATAATGTACATCATAGGGTTGTAATCAGAGATCATGGTTGTTTTGTGTAAGAGTATATAGTGACGAAAACGTTGGACAACTTGAACGGCTGCCAAGGCCAATTTCTCCACTTGTGCATATTTGATTTCAATTTTTGTGAGATTCCTACAAAAATAATAGATCACATGTTCATCGCCAGATTCGTCTTCCTGAACTAGCACCATGCCTATGGTGGCATCATATGTAGCTAAATACAAAAAGTAGTCTCGATGATAACTAGGTAGATGCGCTTGATACATGATGTTTGAATGGAGTTTGGGATGGTGATGGAGGTTAGCTCTGCAATGGTATCCTTGGTGGATGACCTTTATGAATCCATATGCAGAGGCCCCCTGCTGGAAAAGATCGGGTCGAATCTCCAAGAGGTTGTTGACACTATCAACCAGTGGATTGAGTGTGGGATCCAACTCTACCACCTTCTCGGGCTTAATGTGATTCTTTAGATGGAGGCACAGAAGGTTAGGGTTTATCATTATTATGTACCAATCCATTTATGGTGCGAGCGTGAGCTATTGTAGCACAGGGCCAAGTTCAAAGATGATGCAGAAGAAAGCTCGTCGCTGCGTGTAGATTTGTCTAGATCACATAAGGTTTCCATGAACGCATCCCTATGTCCCAAAGAAAAATAATTTTTGATTGCCGATGGTACTATCCAAGCCATTTTCACAGGTGAGGATGCATGCAAAAAAGACGATATGCCTAGAGGCCAAGATTATGGAAATTTTTTTGCTTGTGTGAATATTATTTTCAAGCGATTACTCACATGCAAGGCATTTTACGGGTTAAAGGAGTTACTTTCTTCGGAAAATATCTCACATGGCCTAGATCGGCTCATGAAATGCAGGTTAGGGTTCTCATTAACCCCATATCTAATGTGTATTATGCCAGATCTATGCCTCCATCAATCATTATGAGGGGGCAGTTTATTTAGGGTGCGACAACGAAATGGAACTGTAGAATATTTTCCCAATACATAAAGAGAAACGAACCTCTATGGGGATGGATCAAGCTGACCCAAAACCAAATCTACTAGAAGACAAACACATATTTATTTATTTTTATTTTTTTTTTCCTCGGGGGAAGACAAGGCAATTTTGATTTAGTCTGAACAGGGAGCCCATAAAAAATGACAACAGACAACGAGAACATAGAGTTGGAGGAATATTTTTAGGTTCTACTTAAAAGAGTATCTGGGGCTAAAAAACTAATCTGGGTGCAGCATACATAATCTGTGAAAAATTTGAAGCATTAAGGTCATATAGCAACTAGAATCCCTGAATAGCCTAAGTGCTGCTTTTTTCTGGAAAATTTTTGGAGGATGAGACACAATTGAAAGAATGTGGGTTTCAAAGGAACTCCACTGTCATCCAGATCACTAGATTACAGGGAGGGGTTCTTGGAACACCTATACCAACTAGATCATCTTCCTGGGAAAAGCCCTAAACCGGAAAACGCCTAATGAGGAATGCGGTCTTCAAGGACAAAACAACCTCAAATATTCTGGGCAGTAAGTGAAATATTCAACATTCTTCAATTAAAAGCAATCATTGGTCATTTTAATGGTTTTTGTCCAAAATCGGAAGCGCTAAATGAGCGGATTCACCAAAATTGGACCAGCGAATGCGATATTTATTTATGTGCAAAATAATTTTTTGTGGTTCAGTTTGATTCCCAAAAATATTTTTACTCTGTCATAAACGATGGTCCATGGTTTTGCGGAAGGGCATGCCTATTCGTAACCCCATGGTTCCTTGATTTTGATGCAAATTTAATGGCGGTAACAAAAATGCCGGAATGGGTAAGACTTCAAAACCTTTTGCTTCCTTTTTGGCACCATTGGGTTCTTGAAGGAATAGGAAACTCTTTTCGAAGATTCCTAAAGATGGAGAGTGAAATAATTGAAAAAGGTATTTTTACTTTCAATGCTCGTGTTTGTGTGGAAATGGATATTCCTGACAATATTAACATGATACATCAAGATTTCAGGTGGGTATAGTCGCTAGACTTCGAAAACACAACTTTCCATTGCAGGATATGTCAACAAACAGGGAATATTCAAAGCACAGGCAAACTGGCAAAGAAAGGAACAAAAAATAAAGTTCAAAAGTAGAAAGGATGGCAATTCCATCATAGTCCTTTATCAGAAGATGAGGAAGAAATGGAAGAAAATCAAGGAACCCAGGGAATAAGAGAACAACAAGAAGGACAAGAGAGGGAGGAAGGGAAGAGGATCTCAACCAACAATCTGATAGTCATCTCATCATTGTTTATCCCTCACCTACTAAACCTAAAACAAAAGCCAATAAAATCACTACAATATAAGTGGAAATACAAGGTCGCATGTGTTTGAAAGTTCCGACTTAGGAAAAGAAAATATCACAAGGAATAATGAGCTAGCTTTGGTTTCTTCTTCCTCGCATTTGGGGACTTGGCAGATTGTCCAAAAGAAAAAAGGCAAGAGCGAAAATCCCAGCTCCGATGGCACTGTAATTTTTTATTTTACTCTTTTGGTAGTCTCACTACTATGTGTGCTTGTGCACACGGGCCCTTCGGGGCAATCTGAATGCTTAATTGCATATAAAAAATGTAACTTTCCATTTTCATTAATAGAAAGTTGCAGATTTTTTCTTTTGAAAAAAAAGATAACGAGGCGAATGCAACATTGGTGTATGTGTCAACTCATTTTTCAATGAATCAAAAGCTTTTTGAGCAAGCTCATCCGAGATAAATGGGATGCTATTTTTCAACAGTCAAGTAAAAGCTTTAGTAAGCTCGGCATATTTACGTATGAATATATGTAAAAAGTTCACTTTATCTTGCAAACTTTGGAGTTGGTGGAGATTGGGAGGAGGAAAATTGACAATAGCCTCTACATTGAGCGG
This sequence comes from Pinus albicaulis, assembly GCA_034641835.2. NCBI lineage: Eukaryota > Viridiplantae > Streptophyta > Pinopsida > Pinales > Pinaceae > Pinus > Pinus albicaulis. The sequence continues at coordinate 1,863,937,680 of CM076575.1, read as the reverse complement.
ATTGACACGAATGTCTTCCTTTGACACAACAAATCCCAAAAATCCACCAGGTTGTACACAAAAGACGCATTTATGAGGATTTAGACGAATATTGCAGTGCATACATCTAATGAAATTTTCTCTCAAATGCATTGGATGATCTTTCCATCTCAGTGAATGAGCTAGTAAGTCATCTAAGTAGGGTTGCACAATATGTTTGATATTGTGAAATGTGTAAGACATTGCCGTAGGAAAATTTGTGCCAACATTCTTCAATCGAAATGGGAGTTTCCGATTGGAAAATGTTCCCACGGAAAAATGAATGTAGTTTTAGGCTGATCGACAGGGAGTATGTTTATTTGTTTGTATCCGAAAAATCCATCAAAAAAGATAAAATCTCATTTCCGTCAGAATCATCAACAATTTGATCGATATAAGAAGTAGGATAATTGTCATTTGAACAATATTTGTTGATATCCCTATAGTCGAAGCATACTCTAATGGTCACTTTCTTCTTGTTAATTGGAATAATATTTGACAACTAATCATTCAAGGGAATAGGATAAATGAAACTTGTTCTAAGTAATTTTTCAAATTCAGCTTTTATAGCAGCAAATTTTTGTGGATGCATTGGACGTAATCTCTATCTAATAGGTTTGGTATCCGGGTAAGTATTAATTTTGTGAACTACAATTCTAGGGTCAATTCTTGCAATTTCCTCATGGGTCGAGGAAAAAATGTCTCGGAATTCCTGAAATAGGGCTTTAAATGTCTCAATTTCTTCAAGGTAGCACGGAGCACCTACGTGAATGTTTTCGGTAATTCCAGGTTTAACTGAGATGTTGATGGGTATTGTTGTATATATGTTTCCTAGATTTGTTTTAGAATCTGAATGAAGGATTGACATAGGACATTGAGGACTATCCACAATCTCAGATGAAAATATAGATTAAAAATCATTCTCAATTTTATCAAGTTTAGGAAGAAAGGATGAACGATGATGATAATCGTCCCATGGAATTTCGTCCAAAGTCAGATTTCAATGATACTTTTGTTAGTTGGAAACTCGTTATTGAAGTGATCATGGAATGACATTGGTACTAAACACGATAAATTAGAATAATCATCAATGATCACCTTCACTTGATCAATTTCAGATGATTGCGGGTTGGAAAATGATTGAACTACCCCAAAGGCCAATTCAAATGGACTCAAAGGTATCTCGCTCACACACGAGGTCAATTCAAACTCTGAAGGCACAATACAAGGATCAAAATATTGGATTGTGCTTGATGTAGTCATATTAACTTGGGAAATATTATGAGGAAAATTGGCTGGAGGGAGTGCAAAAGTTCTCATGAGAGATGAATCCTTAAGCAAGCCTCCCCCAACATCTTCATCCAGAGTAGCCATTTTTCCAACAAAGGGTATGCTACTTGTAGAATTAGGGTCTGAAGTGTAGTAAGACAATTGGTTGACTTTTACAAATTTTCCTTTATGGGGAAACATTATCATACGAAAAAATGACAAGACCATTGTCGACATACATAGGACCAACTTCATCCCAGTAAAAGGTTATAATGAAGCTGAGCATCAACAAATTTAACTTCAATTGCAACCATTTTAACTTCTAAATCTATAGTTATATCATTTAGAATTCCATCTGGACAAAAACCTCTTCCATCAAAGGATTTCAAAGTTGTAGGAGGCCGATTGATGGTTGGAGAACTTAAGGCTCTCCAACAAGAAAAAAAAAATGATACATGTAGAAGCTCCTTCGTCAATTACCGTGCAAAAGACTCATTTAGTTTTGATAAAAATGGGTATTTGGAATTATAGTTGATGTGAATGTCTAGGTACTTAACTCTCAAGATCAAAGATAATGATATTATAATCTTGGGGTTCCTATGGCTGTCATAGAGTAAGCGATGGGTTTCCTGGGTGCCAATTATGTTCATATCGCAACCATCCAACAGGGAAGTTCCTCCAATGATCCCACCCACTAATTCTTCCTGGCTTCATCAATGAGTTGGGCATCACTCCATATCCTTCCTAAGGTGAAGTTATGACAATATCAATCCTTTGTGTTGGACAAGTATGCAACACTTCAAGGGCCAACATTGCTGAAGGTGACATAGCCATATTTTCAACAATGTTGTAATTATAAGTAGCTCGCACATGAGGATTGAAAGCTAACTTTCGAAGAGCACCTTTAGAAGTCGATCGAATCACCATGTTAGAATTAGGTTTTTTATTTTGTAATGGTTCAGAAGGAGGATTAATTGATGTGGAAGGTTGACTGGGTGAACCAATATTGTTTCCATTTACAACATGACCCTTAGATATGTAATCCTTAGATCTTGTGGCTACCATAAATTGTGAGGACATCATCATGATATACGCCAATGTGGAAGAAGAGGAAGGGTTATGTGAAACCATCTTACTTTATTGAGAAGGAAATGGATCCTTCAAAACAACAGGGGTGGGTGAACCTTTAACTAATTTAGAAACCTCAACACGATGAGGGCACTCCTTGGTGTAATGATCTTCATCACATATTAGACAAGGATAATGAGGATTTTTCTTTTCGTTAGATGGTTCAATTTTATCTGATTTCTCTTTTGCAGAAGCAATTTTTTTTCTTTATCTTTTCCTTTCTTTTTAACACCGATCGATTTATTCTTTCTAGTAGATGAATCTATGACATTAATCTTAGAAGTAATTTCAGGAGAAGGATTTCATTTGGGTGAATCTGGTAAAGTCACAATCTGAGTAGTTTTGGAATTTTTATTCTTACACTTAGATTGGCTAATAGAACCAATCACACCATCAACGGTGTGGGATCCTATAGGAGTTGAGGTTATTTGACCAGGCAAATCCAAAACTTTATCATACAAAGTAACAGGCTGTGTGTAAACAAGGTCTAAATATTGGGCATAAGAAATGATCCGTTCTTCAGTTACAACATCTCCCTTGGTCACATCTTTAGTAATGACCGGAAGCAATGATTTTGTAAACCATTCAACCAAAATCTGATCTGGAACAAAAACCTTAACTAGACAACACCTACATCTCCATTCATGTATATGATCGAAAATGTGAGTAAACAAGGATTGTTTAAAATATTCAAAAGTTCGGTATTAGTATCATAATGTATTGGTAACTGAAAATATCTCAAGAAAGAAGTAGCTAAGGCATTGAAATTATGAAAAGAGACTCGTGGTAACTAAATGTACCATTTTGCTGTTGAACCGGTTAAAGTTCATTGGAAAATTTGAAATCTAATGGAATCATCGATCAATGAATTTGATGCGCACCAAAGATGATATGTCATGACATGGTTTGATGGTTCTTCTCCTGATTTTCCTTAAAATTTCAAAATGTCACTGGGAAAATTTGTAGGAATTTCCAGCCAAAATGGACAATAGTAAATAGGATCATTCATTAGCTGAGACAAATTCGGTAAAACTAAAGTTGCAATGAATGGTAACTGTTGGTTGGGATCCTGCTCTGAAAATTGGTTACCTTACGGGACAATTCTAGTATCTGGAGGAGGATATTCAGGATATCCTGGGATAGCATGTGTGGTTGGGATTTTAATTCCTCTAGGATAACCAAGGTGAACAATACTAAACTTTGGTTGAGACGAAATTTGATAATTATGACCAGGGTATGGTTGACTCTAGAAAGGTGGATTTCAGCCCATCTGCCCCAAGTGTTGTACAGACAATCCCTTCTGCAGACAAAAGCCATCTCTCTATTCCTAAAGGTAATATCTAATAACAAACCAGACAAATATGTGTAAAATTTCCTAGTTTATATCAGAAAGTAAAAAGTAAGATAGATGGCCTACCTCACTTTGATGCTAACTCCTATTGGTGTCGTTTCTCAATCTTCTCGCTTCCAAGTCCAATCCTCTTTACGCTGTTGCAGATGAATACCTGCAAGGAAGATCAAACAGAGACGAAAAAAGAATATGTTATCACTATAGTTTTTTTTTTTTTTTTAAACATGGCATGTCAACTCTGTTTTGATCATGATCTAAATAGTTTTGAAGGCCATTTGAGTATGGTTAAGGGTATGTCATACTTTTGGAGGTTTAGTGTTCACAATCAAAATTCAAAAGAGGTCTTTAGGTTCATTCCTTAGTTAAAAAGTTCACATTTTTCATGTAAAGATCATCTAAGTAGGTTTTAGTTTGATTTCCTGCAATTAGCTACAAATCCACAATTTCGTAGCATCGATAGTTCAAAAAATGAGTTTTGTGCTATGAAAGCGCTGCTACTTTCGTAGCCCAAATTGCAAAATTTACACTATGAGTGCTACAAAAGTGCGATTTTGTAGCCATCATGTCAAATAAGTCGGGATTTGTCAGTTTTAGTTGGGGAATGGCATGATAGAGTATGTTGAGTCAGTTAAGTAACAGATTCGTAGTACCCACTTGTCCTACATTCATCATTTTCATGATAGGGTATCAATTAAACATCATTTGGTCATGAAGTGACATCCCTAATTCGAATTATTTTTACCTAATTGAGTCATTCTTGTTTCATTAACCTTCACATATGATGTCCAAGCTCTAAAACAATGAGGATAAGTTTATGGTTGTTCTATCCAAGGACAACTTTAATCAAATCAAGTGAGGCTGTTTACAGGTTTTAGAGAAACAAACAGGTTTTCTACAGGAAACATGGCAGAAGAAAAAAAGATCCACAGAGGGGGACATTGTCTTAGATATGAACCTGAGAATGAAAATGCTGTTATGGAAGATCAAATGGTGACGAAGGCTTTTAGCAAGGCTGGTTGTCTAAAATTTTGTGAAAATCTTCAAGGTTGCCACACTCAAGTGTCCAAAGAGTTTTCTCTACATTTTAGTGGAACCACCACCAAATTTGGAATGACAAATATGCTAGTGACACCTAAGATCATAGCTGCTGTGACAGAGATACCAAGGGGACAATAATCTTGGTTTAAAGGTTTCAGGTTTGACATGGAGCCATGCAAGAATTTTATGAAACCTGAATTTGTAGACATGGACTTGAACAATGCAATACCCAGGAGCTGTATCAAGGATAACTATGCAAAGCTGCTATTCAGCATCCAAAGATATTTCACATGTGAAGGCATGTACCATAAAGTCTACACTTATCATTTTAAACTACTATTGTATTTCAAAGGAATGATATCATTAGATTTACCATTCTTCTTGCATAGAAGCCTTTCCAAAATGGCTGACAAAGTCTAGGCTAAATCTGATGGTTGTGAAACATCCCTATTTCATCATGGTTTGATTAAGTTATTGGTTTTAAATGAGCCACAGAAAATAAATAGAGATTGATCTTCCTTTTTATTTATGAGTGGATTTGAAATGGAAGCCCTGACTCCAGCTAAAAACCCTAAGATCAAGGGAAATCCTTCAACACCAATAGTAGAATCCAGTCAGCCAGTGGTTACCAAAGCTAAGAGGTTTGTGAAGTTGAAACCTAGGAAACAGGTTGAAGATATAATTGAGAAAGCATCAGTGATTGTTGCAAAAAACCCATCACCTGCAAAACAAAAAGTAGAAAAGGTCAAAGAAACAAAACAAAAATAGGTGGCCAGTAAGCAAGAGAGCCAGAGAAAGACAAGAAGTCAAGTATCAACATCAAAGGGAAAAGAAAATGTTTCAATGGCAGAGGACAGTCAAAAGATGAAAGGAAACTTGGATGATATACTACATGCAATAGACATAGAAGAATCACCCATTGTACAGGCAGATTTTATTGAAGTGAATGTTCCTAAACAGAAAAAAAACAAATCAGCAAAGAAATTGGATTTTGAAGGTGAGAATGTAGCTTTTGTTTTTCAAGCTAGGAAACCTCCAACCAGACATGAAAATAAACTCCAAGGAAGCAGTAAAGATACCCAAGTAACTATTGAAGTAGCTAAGGCCCCTGAAAAGGTGATTGATCTCTCATATCCTATAGTAGAGCATGCAGTCAACAAGGTAGAGAAGGGAAAATAACACATGTCAGAGTGTCAGCTGTTGGAAGAAAGGTTGAAACTAGAAAATCAAGAAATGTAAATTATGAGAAAGAGGGCAAGACAATATAGCATTGAAAAGACAGAATTCAAGAGGTTGAAGGCTGTTTGGGAAGGTCAAATAGTTGCTAGGTCAAAGATCCCAAGCAGTGCCCAACAGTTCTATACATGGACAATTCCAGCTATTAAAGAGGCAAGGTTTGTTAGAGTGATCAAAAATCATTTGAGAGCAAGCAACATGAAGCTAAGAAGCCAAGTGAAATATTTGGAGCTACAATTAAAACAGTCTCAAGATGAACTAAAAATCAGAGGTACAAAATGGCAAATTCAAAACAAACTCTAAATGGAAAAGAAGGATCAAATTTTGTGAAGATTATGTTGTTAGCTCAAATTTCTGATGGTTTTGATCCAGCCAATGATTTTCTAAAGCTATGATAATTTTTTTTATAAAAATTTTGTGAAAATTTGGAAAAAAACTGCTTGCACAACAGTTTCGTAGCGCCTGTAGTGCAAAAAGGGTGAAAAGCACTACGAAAATGTTGTAGCAACTTTTTCACCCTTTTTCTTATCAAATTTTGGAGGGAAGACCAAGAATTTTGATTTGAAATTCCTAAGGGAGATATATCAAATGAATATCAAAGTAAATTTGAATGAAAGGAAGTTAATTTTTGAAGGAAAATGGCAAAAAGACCGCGCTACGAAACTGTGCTACTTTCATAGCGCAGGTCTGTTTTCATGGTTTTGAGAAATTTAATGTGGTTTCACACAGCTGGTATGAAGGGATCACTTGAGACATATGTCAAACATGTTCTCAACATTAAATAGCTTCGAAGTTATCTCTTGGAAATGGTCAAAATATCTCAAGAAACTGAAGGGATTCTAAGCCTAAAAATAGGGGAGTAGTTTCCTAGATTTCAGGGGATTAACATCATCAACATTATGGTTATAACAAGTTGGAGCTCATCATCAGGTTTTGACCTCATGAAAATACAAGTGGCATATGATGTAATTAAGTCTAGATAGAGTTGTTTTAAATAAAGTAAAAGAGTCCTAATCCTACTTGTAATAGGACTCTGTTTTAGGTTTTCAGCTGTCTTATGTAATAAATACCATGTTATATGGTTAGGATAAGTGTCATAGGTAGGAATTTGATGTATCTAGCTGATGAAAAGGTTATCCTATGATTGTAAATGATCTATAAATAGGAAGAAGTCGAAATGCTGAGGGTTGGACATTTGTTAGCAAAAATACTCTGTTTTATGTAAGTGACTGTTTTCAGCCTAATAGAGAATTTCTACAATACATATATGTCTATTCATATATGTATTATTGGGCATACTTACATCAGAAATTTCATATGTATTCTACACAAGAAACCGTCCGACTAGAAAGGATTATGTGTATGAATGCACGACAAGGATGCAACCATATGTGTAGAAAGGATCATGTGTACAATCATGCATACTAGATAACTCCACACAACCTTGATTTATCAAAATGAAATCCAGGGCCTTCCTCTGTGTCTCGACTCATCCAAAGTATGAATCCAACCATGTGAAAAAATGGGTTGAAGATGTAAACTGTTAACAAGAACGAGAGGAACCACCAATGATGACGATGGCCCTCAAGGTAAAACAACAAAATCTACAAGTGTGAATAAGGGATTTGAAGTCAAACACTCACAGAATCATTTGATCGAAGGCCAGTGATGTGAGCCTATCATTGAATGCGAAAAACCTGCCATTGCGGCATGCAAGCGCTAAGGTACTAAAGGGGAGTTTCTAGATCATCTTCCTGGATAATGAGTTGGAGTCGAAAGGAAGTGATCCATCGAATGAGGGCCATATTGTTTCCCACAACATCAAAACAAAAGAAAGGATTTTTGTAAAGTTGATGAGAGTGATTTAGGATTGTGGCAGAGAAGGTCAAATGAGGCACAATATGTTTGAATTTACAGATGAGACTTCTCTTGAACATATCGGTGACACGACTCCAGGGTTTGGAAACATTTGACTCAAAATGGGATCATGGTGATGATAGGATATGATCAAATGAGAGACAAATAGATATCCCAAACCTAGGAAGGCAAGTGATGAAGTGAGGATATCCAAAACCTGATACGAGATGCACATGAGTGTCAAGTTCAATAGCGACATGTTGCCTTTGATACAAAATACAAGACATGTTTACTTTCACTTTTCCCCACTATTTATAGTGAGTACATCTTTATTTTTGTTCACAAGCTTGAAGAGGATACCATATGCTTGTTGTAAAATTTCACCCTTCAGATGAATCCATCATAGTAAGTTTAATGAGCCATAGGAATGAGTAGCTCGGTCTCGTCATGGTGACAAGTCCTACGTTGTTTAAGTTTTGCGAGTCTGACAGAGGTATAACTCAACATATTTTCATGTTTAGGGAGTTTGAAAAAGAGGTGGAAAAGAAAACTCCAAATTTTGCTTGTCGTAAATAGTCCCTCGAATCTGAGAAGTTAGAAAACAATATCTGAGAGAACCTCTTAGTCATGTTCGAATAAGGTATTCCTTTTTCGTAATTAGTCTATCCCAGTCTAGAAAAGGGTTAAACTTATACTGAGTAGAAGTCAATTCATTTACTTTAATGAGCTCAAAAAAACAAGTGATTGACAATCTTTTCATGTTTTGAAAGTTAGAAAAGAGATGAAAGATGACTCCAGGGGGTTCCTTTTTTTTTCTATTTTCACGAGTTCGAAAAAGCGATAAAAAAAAACTCATTGTTCACTAATTACCATCACTAGTTCGTAACTACCTGTTGCTGCACATGCGAACAAACGTTACTCTGATCGATAAAAATATATAGTTATAAGTAAAAAATGCATTTTTAAACGGTAAAATCATTTTAACAAGTTTATATAAACTCAAAACTCAAAAATAAAATTTACTTTTTACCATTTTTAAATTGGAGAGAATTTTACCCAAAATTACCTCGAACTTCAGGCGCATAGTACGACCAATCCGAGAGACCATTCGACAAGCCGTTTGTTGCAAGTAAGAATTATATCTTTCCTCTGCATTTTGGTTGTATTTTTAAGAGATTTGAGCATAGATTAGGTGTCTAGAGGAAGTATTAAAAAATTATGACTCATGGGTGATCAACGCGGGATTCACCCATTCAGACCGCACTGTTCGCCCTGGGTCCAACAGGATCAATGCGATGACAACGTGGAAAAATTCTGACACAGTTGCGTTGGCATTGAGAGTTAAATTTTTTAGCCAAAGCTTAATTTTTACCAGTTATTTTACCAATTTATCTCCATTAAAGGTAATTAAACTTTGTTTAATGATGTTTTGCAGTTGAAAAATGACCATTGAGTGGAAAGAGAGGGGCCATGAGGTAGAATACCAACAAGCTGCACAAAACCCCCATTGCATAAGGAACTTTATGATTGTGGACATTTTAATTTTTTCTGAACCCATGGGATAAGAGCCCAGGTATATCTATTGCACTATTTGGTAAGGTGGTGGAATGTATACCACCAAGTGTTCCTGATAGGAGATCGGGAATTGGACATCAAGGTGTCCAACATCTATTTCATCACCGGTTTTTCCAGGAGAGGACAATCAGTTCAACTATGTGGTTCACACCCTAGAGGAGAGAGTACATATATGCTCATAACGAGACATTGCAGTGATGGATCCTGCAAACAAAGAGCGGGAAGATTGACATAAAGATTGTCATACAACCTCATTTGAGAATTGTCGTATTCACTATAGCTCGGGTTGTGGGGGTACAAGCCTTACATGAGGCAAGCAAGTATCATTTCCAATATTTCGTGGAATGTCTCAGTCCAAATATATTCAACTAGAGTGAACGAATTCTAGTCAACATGAAGGACCAACTTACTAAATGCAAGATAGGAAAACTTAAGTAGTTCGGTAATGGATCGATTTTGGTGACACTTTTCTTGGAGCGATTTCCATTTTTCGGTACCAGTGGGTAGAGGTAGGACTTCCTGCACCGAGATATCCATGATTTCCGAGGTGGAGTGAGATGATGCCTCGCCATGGTGGCATACAACATACGTCTTTCCCAGTTGCGTTCTTCGTATGGCTGTGACAACAACTTATCATGGTCAATGACTGGGCTTACACAGGGAAAAACTTTAAAGGAGATCCAAATCTTCCTTTACCACTAGGAGGATGAGGGATGACTTAGGTAAAAAATTGTTTTTGAAAATTTTTAAGTTTTTTGATTTTATTTATTTATTGTGAACTAAGATTTGGATTTATGATATTTACATATGTTGGACGAGAGAGACTTCCAGGGGTTTCTCCAATAGCACAGAGAGTGGTTTTCCAACTGGAGGATGATCCCTATGTCGAGGGGGCTGATCCTATGGTAGAGATAGAGTGAAACCTGGGTGCATTAACCATAGGAATTCCTGATTACGTGACCATTGACGATGTACCTCTCTGGTATCAGAGGCACACCATGGGTGTGTTAGCTAGATTACGCTGACTGTTAGGCCGAATTATTAGATTTATTTCATGTTACCACGAGCACCATGTCGGTGGATAGACATGTATATGATCTTTCATTTTGCGTTTATGTAGGCTCGATGAGCCATATATCCCAGAACACAAATTTTTGATTTTTGATGTAACACACATTTTGGAAACACCATATATATATATATATATATGTTTTTTCTGATGCTTTTTATTGTTCTCATTATCTCATGGTTTCCTTTTTACATGTGATGCAAAATTCTATCTAAAACATAATTTTCTAGTGTATCTGTTACTATATTTAGATTTCCTAGAATATGTTCATAAGTGGTGTAATCAAAATTTCTTTCCAAGGGACAAACACGTAGTTACATCCTTCAAATATGAGGGTTTCTGATAGAAATATAAGGTTTTCTGATACAATAATGCATTTTAAATTGTAATTCGATGAGTTTCAAATTAAGTTTAACAACTAAAGCCCTAATACCAAGAGCAACAAATTCTGATAATAGTTTGATAACTGCACTGTATTCGGCAATATTGTTCATTTTTTGACCTAGACATATGCCTTGTAAACTCACTAACTTAACATTGGGATCATAGAGTGCCCACGTAGTGGAAGATAGATTCGGTGTACTACGAAAAGCGCCATTAGTGAAACCGACATAAGGAAGAGGGTTCGTTGACATCTACGAACCAAGTAGAACATGGTAAGTGTTGTGGCTCATTTTCATTTACTTTTGAAATATTTCTCAAAACACCAAAAAAGCATATATGTTAGAAAAGGTAAAAAATTTTATGTCGAAAAATAATTTTGATTTTTATGTTGGTGTAATAACATTATGTGCAGAGATGTGAAGACGGGTCGATTCAGGCTTATTCGCGTGCAAAATAGTTTAAGAGTCAAGCTGATTGATGCGTTCAAAACATTGCACACAGGTCAGGGTCGAGTCAGGCTTATTCGCAAGCTCAAGAGAGACTAGTGCTACAAAATACCGAATAAGCTCAGGAGGGTTACGCCGTGGAGAAAAAAAATTTAGTAATCAAGATCGTTTATTCGTTAAAGGAACATATGCGAGCCTATTCAACGAAATTGTGTTCATTACTAAATAAATCGTATATATTTCTTGAAGGCAGAGAACTGGCATATTTTCCTTAAAAACTAAAGAGTTTTGGAAGAAGCATAAAGGGGGAAAATCGACGGTTAGGATCAAAGCGCAAAATTGAAGCAGAGAGATGGACGACAAAGATCATATCACAGAAATGCAAGTTAGATGGATCGGAGGTTGTGAAGAGAAGCCATGTGTTGGCCATAGGTTCCATCGCATATCACATTCGGTAAAGGATACAAGTTTGAGATATGGTTAAACTTGCAAATATGCGATGCGAAGAGCGACAAGTTTAAGATATGGCGATGCGATGAATATCGCACATCGCATGGGATGATATATTTCAGCGATCAAAGGAATTGAAAATTGGCAACGTTGCGAAGTGTTGATGAGGTAAAGGTTATAAAAGCCAATATGGGATGAGGCCTAAAGTTACGATATTACGAGGCGATGCGGTCGCACATCTCAAGTTCAGGAGGAAAGGCGCTAAGAAATATGTTGTGAATACCGAAGGCCGAAATGCGATGGAAAGGTGGACGTGATACCATTCAAAGGTTAAGTTGAAATTATTTAAAGTCCAAGATTATGTGCAGTTGCATTGGTTTTACGAAGAAACGTGAACGCGGGCAGTAGAATCGGGTATGTGACCCGACACAGAGCAAAGGGAAGGAAAAGACAAAACGCAGCAGACATGAGCAGAAGAGGCAAAGTTAGGGAGAAGGGGACATGATAACCTTGGTTGAAACGTAGAGGCATAGGCAGAGTCGAGAAAAGAGAGCACATAGTGGCACTGTTGGAAACAAAATAGCTGGGTCAAGTTAGGGAAGGATACATTATTGCAGAACTATTCGAATACCGCACCAGAAGCAGAAAAGGCATGACAACAAGAAAAAAATACAAATTTTGAACTTTGGAAGAAAGACAGGGCAAGGATGTTCGATTTTTCAGGGAGACACATCAACACTTCAAGGAGACGCATCAAAAACAAATCAGATTCAGCAAAAAGAATAACCTTTCAAATTTTAATTCGTTTTCTTTGTCTGTTAAGGTAGAAGCTATAGTGATGTCCTCAATTGCAATGTAATAAGTAGTTTTAACAGTTTAGGTAGTCGAAGGAGTTTCAAGAAGTTCTGGCAGTTACGAACTGTTTTTGATGTATTTAAGCAAGATAGAAACAAATGATAAGGGTTTCGAGTATTGGACCTTTGGAAGACTAAAAATTTGGTACTTACTTTTCTGAGGAATTAATTAAAGAAGCATCAAGTTTCCTGCAATTGTTGATGGTGATTTTTTTTACCTGTGCCATTTTGTGTCCTCTCTTCCTGGAATGAAGTGAAGTAAAGTAGCTGCAGGTCTCTTAATTACATATGTGAGTAAGAGTTAAATAACCTTAATTTGTGCTCCTTCACTCCAACTCCTCTCCCTTCACAAATTCTCTCTGGAACTTAAAAGTAACAGATTCTGTGTTTAAAACATATTATTTTGAGTTTCCTCTCTCTCCATAAATTCATTATGAAAATTAAAGTGGTATATTATGTGTTACAACATATCATTTTGAGTTTCTTCTACGGTTCTTTTCCATTCAGAAAATGCATAAATGCATAAAACTCTTACAATGCCATTACATTTATGCATAAAACTCTTACAATGCCAGCAGTTAATGGCATTGTAAGAGTTAATCCCATACACCAATTGAAAATGCATAAATTTGGTCGCTGTTTGGGCAACGGTTCAGTATTCCCATAAAGCCAAAAATAACATAAGAGGCTATATTATTTTGTGCATCCCAATGGTTTGTTGAAGCATAGTGACTTAAAATTTGTCGGCTGCTTCAACTTGGCCATTGGCCTATGGATAATAAGGGTTTGAGCTATCGTGACATAGCGCCAGCTTAGTAGTAAGCTTTTTCATCATATAGTTTTGGAAATGGAAACCATGGTTAGTGACTATGGATTGAGGAACACCAAACCGAGTGATAACATGGTTGAAAAGGAATTGAGCGGCAGTTTCACCATCGACATTGTATGTAGGCATCTCCTCGGTCCATTTAGTGAAATAATTTGCAACAACAATGATGTACCCTTGCTCCCCATTCGAGTGAGGGTTACATGTCATGAAATCAATGCCCCATTTGGAAAATGGTCCAACGATGACAAATGGGTGTAAGGGAGAGAGTAGGGATCACTGTTTTCGGGTATATATTGGGCAAGTGTGACATTTATGGATTGCAATAATGCAATCTTTGAAAATTGAAGGCCAGAAATAACTGGCACGAATGATCTTCTAAATTTTAGTGTATCCTGACATATGACCACCATAGGTTCCATAATGGAATTCATTCAAAGCTTTCTCAGCTTCCTCATGGGTCAAACATCGATGAACGATCGAATCCACACCATTATAGTACAAGGTATCTCCAATAATTCGATATGGTTGGATGTGGTACCGGATTCGACGTCACTCAGAGTGAGATAAATCTGGTCTAAATGTTTAGGTTTGGAGATAGAAAATGATGTATCCATACCAAGGGTCAAGAGTGATGATGAGGAAGAGTGATTCGCCAAGAATCAACTCGTCAGATTTAGTAGTATTGTTTTAGCGGGAAGGTCACAAAACAATTCAATGAAAACCAGTGATTTCTTTGAATTAGCTTTAGTGAATTATAAATTGAACTCCTGCAAGATGAAAATCCATTTGTAGTACTTTCCCCCAATAAAATGGTGAGTTATAATATAATTAATAGAGTTGCAATCATAAATCACAGTGGTTTTGTGTAGAAGGATATAATGACGAAAACGTTGGACAACTTGGACGACTACCAAAGCTAGTTTCTCCACATGGGCATACCGAGTCTCATTATCAAGGAGATTGTGGCTCAGGTAGTATACCACATGTTCATCATCGGTATCATCATCTTGAACCAGCACCATGATGATGGTACTATCAGCGACGTCCAAGTATAGGAAATAATCGCGATGATAATTTGGAGGATGCAATAAAGGCGCACTGATAAGCGTAGTATTCAACGCATCGAAGGTTTTTTGGGCAACTTCGTACCAAATGAAGGGGACCCCTTGCTTCAAAAGGCGAGTAAAACCCTAAAAAGATCCGCATAGTCGGGAATGAACTGACAAAGAAAGTTTTCCTTCCCTTGAAAACATTGAAGTTGATGTAAAGAAGATGGAGGGGGCAGATTGACAATGGCCTCCACCTTAAGGGGATTAATTCAGATGCCTTCTTTGGAAAATATGAACCCTAAGAGGTGACTAGATTCAACACAAAAGACACACTTATGAGGATTTAACTAGATATTATAGTGTCGACAATGAAGAAAAATAGCTCGAAGGTGAGTTGGATGATCTTGATGTTTAGCAAAATGTGCAGGTAAATCACCAAGATAGGGTTGAAAAATATTTTTGATCTCGTTGAATGCATAAGAAATTGCCCATTGGAAGGTTGCACCAATGTTTTTAAGGCCAAACAAGAACTTTTTATAAGAAAAAGTCCCCTGAGGATAGATAAAGGCAGTTTTATGTCGATTGACAAGGATAATATTAATTTGATTGTATCCGAAAAATCCATCCATAAAAGAAAATATTTCACTTCCTGCACATTCATTAATGATCTGGTCAACAAAATGAGTGGGGTAATTGGCTTTAGGACATGCCTGATTAATGTCTTGATAGTTGACACATACACGTATGGTTCCCTAATTTTTGGTTACTGGAACAATATTGGAAACCCAATCTTTCATTGGTATGGGATATATTAAGCGAACTTTAAGAAGTTTCTCAACTTCACCATTAATAATAGCTGCCTTCCTAGGGTGCACTGGATGAAGACGTTGTCGAACATGTTTTGCGTTCAGGTAGGTTGGGATATCAGGCAATACAATGCTTGCATCGATGCCATGCATTTATTCATAGGACCAAGCGAATATGTCATGAAATCCTTTGAAAAGGGTCGTATAAGTCTTAATCTCATCAAGAGAACAAGAGGATTTTTTTCATACAGTGGAATCACCATTTTGTTGTACAGACAATCCTTTCTGCGAACATAAGCAATATCTGTAGAAATTTGCTGAATAATGATTAATTATCCACCGAGACTATCCTGATCACATAAAATTCGAATTTATATGCAACACATAATCTCTTCCACTCAGATCAACTCAGATCATCACACATGCGGAAATAATAGAAGCAATCTCACATCAAATCAATCACACATTAACTCAGTATGTATGGGGAAAGCCTATAGCTGAAAACCCCACGGCTATTGTGTATATTATAATGGAGAAATCATGTAACAAAACAAGTACAATACTCCTCACAAGTACTCAGTACTTTCTCATAAAGTCACACACAATCTAGCTCAGTTTTGAACAGGTTACTGGTTCAAAACTCCCCGCCAATTGCCTTGCTTCTATTGCGCAATCCGAGACTTTGTCTATATAGAGATCCAAGGTTTGAATCTCCTTGGCTTGACGAGCGCAATCATCATGGGCAATTCCTCCAAGTGTGGTGCAAATCTCATGCCACAACTGATGTCGCCAACGATAGCTAACTCCACCCTTTCATCTATACCTCTTTCAACGGTCTCCAGGCGATCATACCTTTGTAGTGAACTTATGTGTTCTTGAGTTGAATAATGAGTTCCTAATTAATGAATTAAATAATATTTAATTCACTCCACTCATAACTAATTTATTAGCTAGTTAAACTAATCTCAACTAGTTCAACTAAAATAAACAGAACACAACTCCACTATCTGTCTCATTAACTCCTCAAAAACTTCTGCCACTGAAGTCCAACTGAAGTCAACCATGCAAGATGCCATCAAACCCTAGGAACCACGTGATTCCTCTGTCAGTTGCATGAGCCACTCACTACTCGAGCGGGGTGCTCAAAGAAGAATAAAGCTAACATTTAGAGTCCAAATATTATTAAGGGTAAATAATATTTGACTTCCTTATTTTTAGGATAGGAAGTCTAAAAATAGACATCGACCTATCGACCTATAGGTCACAAAAATAGAGTCACATCTATTTTTACCAACATGACCAATGCTCCAAGAATAACAAACTGGAATCCCCAAACCATGCTCCATATGTCTAAAAATGGACATAGTCTAAAAATAGACTTTGCGCCAGAATTCGCCTGCGGGCCCACTTAGTGAAGGCGACTTCATTTCACTAAGATCCATCATCTTGCTGCATTCTCAACACTCCCTCTCGGCAGATATGGATTATACCTTTATCCTACCTCTGTGGAATTTGAACTTGCTCTGGTGAGCGCCTTCGTCAGGATGTCGGCATCACGATCCTCCGTGGGGAACATATGAGAGCATCATGATTCTCAGCCCCTGAACACAATCTACGATATGATGTTGCACATTCGATATGTTTGGATCTATCATGAAATATTGGATTAGCCGAGAGTTTAATGCAACTCTGGTTATCACAGTAAATCACTGTAGGCTCCAAATGCAACCTGAACAATCCAACGAGGATCTTCCTCATCCAAATAGCCTCGCATGCGGCCAAGCTAGCTGCCATGTACTCAACCTCTGCTGAACTGAGTGCCACGGATCTCTGCTTCCTACTGTACCAGGAAACTGCTGTCGACCGAATGCTGAAAACTCCTCCGGATGTGCTCTTCCGGTCCGTTTGGCTCCCTGCCCAATCTGCATCAGTGAAGCCAGAAAGCTTCGCTCCATCCTCCTGTCTGTACCATAGACCATATCCTGATGTGCCTCTAATATAACGCAATACATGCTTGCCTGCCTTCCAAAAGAGCTTGGTAGGCTTAACCTCCAACACGGGCGGTTAGCTGCATAGCATATATCGGGTCGTGTATTGACCGGATACATAAGCGACCCCACCAAGCTGTCGATAGACGGTGGCATCCACTACCTCTGTTGAAGTAGCATCCTCCTTCCTCCAACCACCAGGAAGAGGAGTGTCAACAGGCTTGCAGCCTTGCATGTTGAACCTCTTCAGAATCTCCCGGGCATACTTGCCCTGAGAAACAAACAGTCCTCCGCTGCGCTACCAAATCTCCAATCCCAGGAAATAATGAAGGATTCCCAAGTCCTTCATCTCAAACTCTTGTGCAAGATCCTCCTTGCATGAAAGTATCAACTGCTCATCGCCAGTCAAAATCAGATCATCTACATACGGTACGATGATCAATAGCTTCCCCTCCACCACAATCTGGTACAGGTTAGGATCCGCCTCACTCTTGGAGAATCCAAGCCTGGTGAAGTAGCTGTCTATCTGAGTGTACCAAGCACGAGGTGCTTGCTTCAGCCCGTACAGTGCTCTCTTGGTCGGTACACATGCGACTCGCTGCTAAAGATCTTGAAACCTTCGGGCTGCTCTATGTACACCTCCTCCTCAATGACTCCGTTGAGGAATGCAGTCTTCACATCCATCTGATGGATGTGCCATCCCATCTGCGCTGAGAGAGCTAGGATCGTCCGTATGGAAGAGTACCTTGCGACAGGTGCAAAATTCTCCTCATAATCAATCCCCTCGATCTGTGAGAAGCCACGGGAGACAAATCTCGCCTTGTAATTCTCCACACTCCCATCAGCTGCATGCTTCACTTTGTAGATCCATTGCGAACCCACCACTGATTTCCCCTCCGGTCTTCGGACAATCTCCCATGCACTATTTCTGACGATCGAATCATATTCTTTGATCATGGCATCTACCCATGCGGGTTCCTCCACAGCTTCCTCAAAAGAGGATGGCTCCGTCACAACACATTGACTCATAAGATCCATGTATCCGATTAATGCCGTCTAGTGATTGTCTCTGTCTGCTTGTTGTCTTTATCATTGGTCCTACAACCTTCTTTGCATCCCGAACGGTCGCTCGGCCACGCTAGTGCACGTCGCCTACGATGGTTGGCGCTGCCTAGGTGGTTTCTTCCACCTCCTGAACCTTCTCTTGTGGCTGATCCACATCCGGAAGCTCCTCCTTAGGAACTAACAACTCCTCATCTACATGCAAGTGTAGCTCCCTCTCAAGCGAACACTGCATGGCTTTCTCCTCCTGAAATTTTATATCCCGTCGCACAACAGTCTTGTGACTGTCTGACAAATACACACGGTAGTTGTGAGGTGTGTCAGTGTACCCCAAAAATATTCCAACCTCGGCAGTTGGATCCAGCTTCCTTCTCGCATCCTTCATCACATGCATGTAGATAGGAGAACCAAAAATCCGCAAATGCGAAATATCAGGCCTCTTGCCGAGAATAAAGCCTCCTCCCGTGTACTCATGCCAAGAACCTTGTGAGGACAACGGTTGCCTTTGCTCGCTGTGTGCATGCCTCAGCCCACAAGTGAAGGGGTAGGCCACGATCATGATGCAACATCGCCCGTGCAGCACCCACGATCGTTATGTTCTTCCACTCAGCCACCCCGTTCTGCTGTGGGTTATGGGGTGCGATGAGCTCTCTCTGAATCCCTTCTGCGCTGCATAACTCTTTGAATTCAGCCAAGATGAATTCACCACTGTTATCACTCCTTAGATCAATCACCTTCTTCCCCGACTCCTTCTCGACCAGTGCTTTAAACTCATAGAACTTCGCGAATGTATCGCTCTTATTATGCATGAAGAAGATCCAGCACTTTCGAGAGAAATCATCAACAAAGATCACATAATACCTGTGCTTTGCTGTCGAAGCAACTGAGAAAGGACCACACACGTATGTGTGAACTCTCTCAAGGATCGTCGTGGCGCGATATCCTTCTCGTGAAGGTGGCTTTCACATACTTCACTAAAGTACACCCCTTGCCTTGTCATTTGCGCAAGGGTGCCCTTAGGAAGCCCGGTAGAAAAGCGCTGCGGGGGGTCTTCAAAGCTCCATGGTGAAGGTGGCCCAATCTCCCGTGCCACAGTTCACCCTCATCATCCCGGCTCACCACTTCTCCCACCTTTCATGCCATAGTTGTGCAGCCATCTACCTGCAACTGATAAAGGTTCTTGGTTCGAACCCCTATCTTTCGGGTCTCTCCTGTAGTCTTATTGCGCAGGAATGCTTTTCCTTCGTTGAAGACCACATCATACCCCTTATCTTCCAACATCGCCACAGAGATCAAGTTCTTCTTCAACCCAGGTACATGCATGACATCCTTCAATACAAAGGGCTTACCGGACCCCTGCGAGAGGATATGAGTACGTCCATTCGCCTTGTATCTACCATCATCGCCCATCTCGATGTGCACACCCAAATCTTTGTCCTCCGGAATACGAGAACAACTCCCGATCTCTAGTCATATGAAATGACGCACCGCTGTCCAAGAACCATACCGATCCTAGCACACTTGAAACCAAGCATGCAATCGGTGAAAAGTCAAGCTCGAGGCGGCAAGCCAAAGCCTCTCCATCTGCAGATATTCCCGCTTGCCTGTTTTTCTTCTTCTTTGGAAAATTGGTAGCATAATGTCCGTGATCATGGCAGTGAAAACACTTCACTTTCGCCATATCCTGCTTCTTGCCCTTTGCACTGGAATGAGAAGTTTTCTTACCATTCCCCTTCTTTGCTTTGGAAACCAAAGTGCAATTTTCTTCATCAGCTCCCTTTGATGAAGAACCATCCCGAGTAGTCCTCCTTATCTCCTCCTGCATGAGATCCACCCAAAGGCGCTCCCATCTTGGCAGCTTCTCCCGACCATTGAAACTATCTTGATATGAGTGCCAAGCCTTCAGAAGACCAAGGAGAGCTAGGTCTACCATGTCCTCGTCTTCGACGATCACCCCCCACACTTCCCTAGCTCATCTACGCATTGAGTGGACTTCGTGAGGTATTTGGCGATACGCCGCCCTTCTCCATCTTGATGTTCACGAGCTTATCTTTGAGCGCCGGCTTCCTTTTGGTCGCTCTTACTGCGGAATAGATCAGTCAACGCACCACATTAAATATGGAGTAGCCTTTCCATGCGGGGGTGGATACAATATGATCCTTGATGCCCTCAACGGGATCCTTCGACACTTCGCCATCTTCTTTTGCCATGCATCGACTTCGAGCGGGGATCGGTGGGCTTTTGGACATCCGTATCTACAAAATCCTTCGGTTCATTATCTTCTAATACTGCTTCCATGTGATCCTTCCATGCACCATAATTCGAACTGCCTTCAAGAGCATATTCGAGTCGCAAACCGTTGAAAGAATTTTTCAACACTAGCACCAAGAAAACAAAACTGCTGCAAAATTCGAATTCCACCTCAAAGCTCAATCGCTGTGTGAGAACAAATTATTTCTAGCACAGAGATCGACTGCAAGGGGCGTTTACTAGATATATCACCTTTCAAAGAAAGGATGGATCCAGAGGCTACCTAGCCCGCATGTAGACTCTGTCTACCGAAATAAGTTTGTAATCACTGTGATGATCAATCTCTGCTTCAATAGCTCCGATACCATGTAGAAATTTGCTAAATAATGATTAATTATCCACCGAGACTATCCTGATCACATACAATTCGAATTTATATGCAACACATAATCTCTTCCACTCAGATCAACTCAGATCATCACACATGCGGAAATAAAATGAAGCAATAACACATCAAATCATCATACACATTAACACAGTATGTATGGGAAATATTATAGCTGAAAACCCCGCAGCTATTGTGTATATTATAATGGAGAAATCATGTAACAAACTCAGTACAATACTCCTCACAAGTACTCAGTACTTTCTCATGAAGTTACACACAAACTAGCTCAGTTTTGAACAGGTTACTGGTTCAAAACTCACCACTAATTGCCTTGCCTCTATTGCGCAATCTAGGCCTGTCTATATAGAGATCCAAGGTTCGAATCTCCTTGGCTTGACAGCGCAATCATCATGGGCAATTCCTCCAAGTGTGGTGCAAATCTCATGCACAACTGATGTCACCACTGATAGCTAACTCCACCCTTTCATCTACCTCTTTCATTGGTCTCCACTGAACTGTTCATGCACTGTAGTGAACTGATGTGTTCTTGAGTTGAATAATGAGTTACTAATTAATGAATTAAATAATATTTAATTCACTCCACTCATAACTAATTGATTAGTTAGTTAAACTAATCTCAATCAGTTCAACTAAAATAAACAGAACACAACTCCACTAGCTGTCTCATTAACTCCTCCAAACTTCTGCCACTGAAGTCCAACTGAAGTCAACCATGCATGATGCCATCAAACCCTTGGGAATCACGTGATTCCTCTGTCAGATGCATGAGCCACTTCTGTAGCTCGAACTGAAGTGCTCCAAGAGAGTAAACTGTTGTTTAGAGTCCAAATATTATTAAGGGTAAATAATATTTGACTTCCCTATTTTTAGGAGAGGCAGTCTAAAAATAGCCTTCGACCTCTTCGACCTAAAAAATAGAGTCCCATATATTTTTACCAACATGACCAATGCTCCAAGAATCTCATACTGGAATCCCCGAACCATGCTCCATATGTCTAAAAATAGACATAGTCTAAAAATAGACTTTGCGCCAGAATTTGCCTGCGGGCCCACTTGGTGAAGGCGACTTCATTTCACCAAGCTCCATCATCTTGCTGCATTTTAAACAATATCTCTAGTCCTAAGGGAAGGTTCTAACAACAAACTAGACAAATATGTGTAAAAATTCCTAGCTTATATTAGAAAGTACAAAATAAGATAGATGACCTACCTCACTCTAATGCTAGCGCCCATTGGTGTTGTTTCCCGATCTTATAACTTCCTAGTCCAATCCTCTTTATGCTATTTCCAATGAAAACCTACAAGGAAGATAAATCAGAGACGACAAAAGCATACATAGCATAATTCATTCTAACATAACCTATATGATAGATCAGAGAGTATCACACTAAATGAGTAATGATTTACACATTTATGGGAAGCGAACACATAATGTATTATTAATATAAAGTAAGGGGAGCA
This sequence comes from Pinus albicaulis, assembly GCA_034641835.2. Lineage (NCBI taxonomy): Eukaryota > Viridiplantae > Streptophyta > Pinopsida > Pinales > Pinaceae > Pinus > Pinus albicaulis. Next base: position 1,863,915,151 of record CM076575.1, on the reverse strand, counting down.
TACAACCACTTAAGCTTTGATGTTGGAAGCCTCCTTTGGATGAGTTTCCAAGTCATAGGAAAGACCTTCAAGAACTACTTTATCCTTGAAAAAATGGAAGCATTTAGGCACAAATGAGCACAAGGATGGCAACCAACATTGATCTACCATTTGAGGAAAGTAGAGAATACATTTATAGGGAAGGGGAGGGAGTTATGGATCCAAAAAGGGGGAAGAAGGTCCACATATTAAAGGGAAGATCCCCAATAGTAGGATCAAAGGCTTGAAATGGGGGATATCAACCAAATCCTTATTCATCTATAACTAGCTCTTCATTCTTGAGGCTTCTAGTAGGATAAGATTCTCCTCCATTTTTGGAGAAACTCCCTGAAGAGGAGCAATGTACTTTTTCACTTAAATTCCCGCACTAGCAGCATTAGAGACATAATGGTAAAGGTGAAAAGCATGAGGAATTAGCTATGGGGACCACTCTAGGCTTGAAAATAGGGTTTTTGGCAAGCTCTTCCAGACTTGCTTCAAGGAATTTATTCTTTTGTTCTTCAGGGATGCTTTGATAATGTTTTCATGGTGAACACATTAGCAAATTTTGTCACTTTGCGACATTTGGGGAAAATGATTAGACAAATCAAGGCATGAGACAGGGAATGTGACAAAATACTGTATAACACAAAGTAATATTTCCCTTGAAAGGGTTGGCTTTGTAAAGGTTTCCCTTGGAATAATTGAATCTGATAAGGTTGTGCTTGAAAAGGTTGAACTTGAAAGAATTGGCCTTGAAACTACTAGAATTGAAAAGCTTGGCCTTGATACAGTATTTGCAAAGTTCCCATACTAGGTTTTCCCAAAGGAATTTGAGGTATAGACTTTATTAGAGGACCAACTTGATAGACAGATGTCTGAGGGATAGCCTGAGTAGTTTGTTGCATCGATACTCGAGGGGTAATTGGAACAATAGTTTGAGATACCTCTAGGATGGGGGATTGAGGTGTACTCAGTTGTTGAACATAATTTTTTACAACAGATTGGACATGAGTATGTTGACTACTCAAACCAGGTTGATAACTTGGTTGTTGAACATGTATTTGTAGATTTACTTGAGGAATCCCCTGAACAGGCTGCTAGACTTGTATTGAAATACCTTGAACATTTATTTGCTGAATAAGTTGGTAAATTGGTACCTATGGAGCAACTTGCAAAGTTTATTGAACAAAAAAAGGGTTCCAAATGGTATTCATCCCTACATAAGGTGTAATAACAAAGGGTTGTGACACAACGGGTTGACCTAAACCAACTTGAGGTATCTGACCATACTTTTGATAATTTCCAGTCAAAGGTTGTCCTCCAACTATAGGATATGACCCAACAAAAGGTTTACCTCCACGTGGAGGTGGTTTCCCCCCAGGCCGATTATAACCACCTGTTGGGCAACTTGAGCGTTACCTATGCTATTGGAAACCATATTAATATACTGGTATGATGTGAAACCTTGGGTAGTATAGGTTGATATAGAAATTGACATAGTAGAAATTTGAGATTAAGGAGAAGCTCCTGAAAAAGTACCAGAAAGTGACTAATATCCAGGAGGAACTTACATACCACCACATAATAATGATTCTAGAGAGCTTAAAAACATGGATGTATCAATAGGCATACTTCCATAAATCATTCCTGACATATTAAATCTGGGAATAGAGTAATAAGGAGTGCGGTAGTGTGGAATACCTTGACCCAAAAAGTTCAAAGGTGTGAAATACGAAGGATCCAGTTGAAAGAAAGCAAAAACAAGGTCTGGAGAAATAGTTTGTTCACCAGTAAAAACTGGAGTACTTGGAGTTTCTTCTTCCTGTTAGAAAATTAAATATTACAGAGCAATGCAACCCATAAAATAAGCGGAAAATACAAGAACACAAAACACATAAAACCACAGAGACACAGATATACGTGGTTCACCCAGTTTGGGCTACGTCCACCTCGAACAACCAATCCTTCCTTTCTATTATCCAGCAAAATGAAGAGACAAAACCTACAACAGATCTGCTGTAATATCCTCTGTTCTCTCTCACAGTCTCCCTATCTGTTTCCCACTTAGAGAATACGCACACAATGCACAACCTCAATACAATACCCTCATAAAAGTGAGGGGTTTCCTTCTAGGGAAAAAACCCTAAACTAAACATAACTTCTATCATCAGATCATCCGCTTAATGAATGGCCCAGATTGACTAGAAATTACTATACTTTTACAAGGCAATTTTACATCTATTTTTGGTTTCGGGGACGCTTCCCCCAAAACCCCCACCGGGAGACCGGTGGCCCTCGGGCCCCCCAGCCGAGGGGGTCGGCCCCCCTGAACCCCACGGGGGGGACAAGTCCCCCCCGCACCCCCCCGCGTGCAAGGGTGTACAATTTTCCTGGGGTATAAATCCAGCTAAAACAAGGATATCTAAATCAGGAAGAAAATCAGGCTCCACACCCAACAATCTCCCACTTGGAGACTGATTGTAGCAACTCCACTGCTACTTCATTTGCTAGACAATGACTCCTCTTTGGACCTGGCTGTTCCTCATCTTCATCATCATCCTTGAAGACTAATTGAAACTGAGCACATTTTCAATTTCTCCCTGGTTACAACTTTTGTTAGCATATTTGCAGGATTTTGGCTAGTGTGTATCTTTTCCAGCTTCAACTCTCCATCTTCCAATACTGACCGTATGAAATGGTACTTGAGATGTATGTGTTTAGTCTTAGAGTGAAATGCTGAGTTCTTTGCAAGATGAATGGCACTTTGGCTATCGCTGTTTAACGTGCCCATATCATGCTTCTTACCCAATTCACCTATAATCCTTTGTAACCAAATCATTTCTTTACTAGCCTCTGTAGCAGCAACATACTCTGCTTCTGTTGTTGAAAGTGCAACAACACTTTGGATTTTTGAAACCCAACTGACAGCTGTTCCACCTACATTAAATACATATCCTGTAGTGCTGCTCCTGTTATCTCTGTCACCTACCATATCTGCATCAACATATCCCTATAGAGCAATGTTTGAACCACCAAAACATAATGCTTGATTTGTGGTACCTCTCAAATATCTGAGAATCCATTTTACTGCCATCCAATGTTCTTTTCCTGGATTGTTCATGTACCTGCTTACAACTCCCACTGCATGTGCAATATCAGGCCTTGTGCAGACCATTGCATACATTAAGCTTCCAACTGCTGATGCATATGGAACTTTAGACATATAATCCATGTCTTCTTGTGTCTTTGGGCACATCTCCTTACTAAGTTTGAAATGGCTAGCAAAAGGTGTACTAACTGGTTTTGCATTCTGCATATTAAATCTTTTCAACACCTTTTCTATGTACTCATTCTGAGACAGTGTTAATTTGCGATTTTTCCCGTCTCTAGTTATCCTCATACCAAGGATTTGTTTTGCAGTTCCCAAATCCTTCATTGCAAATGAATTTGCCAATTTTCTTTTGAGCACATTTATTTCCTGCATGTTAGACCCTGCAACAAGCATGTCATCTACATACAATAACAATATAATATAACTGCCATCATTTTTCCTTTTTAGATAAACACAATGATCAGAGTGACATCTAGTATAACCTTGTTCAGACATAAACTTGTCAAATTTTAGATACCACTGCCTTGGAGCCTATTTTAATCCATACAAGCTCTTCTTTAACCTGCACACCAATTTTTCTTTCCCTTTGACCTCACATCCTTCTGGTTGCTGCATGTATATCTCTTCCTCCAAATCTCCATGGAGAAATGTTGTCTTTACATCTAACTGTTCAAGATGTAAATCTTCCGATGCTACAAGACTTAAGATAGTTTTGATTGAAGTCATCTTAACAACAGGAGAAAATATTTCATCAAAATCAATACCTTTCTTCTGTGAAAACCCCTTCACCACAAGTCTAGCTTTGTACCTGTAAACCCATTTATTCTGCAATGTAGTTTTACCTGCAGGCAACCTAACTAAGTCCCAAGTCTGGTTATGCATTAAGGAGTCCATCTCTTCTTCCATGGCTAGCTCCCACTTCTTCCTACTTTCAACCTGCATTGCTTCTTCATAACATTCAGGTTCACCAGAATCAGTCAATAATAAATAATATAATGAAGGAGAGTATCGTTCAGGGGGTCTACTTATCCTGGTAGATCTTCTAACACCACTTTCAGGTGTTTGAGGTGCCTGTTGCTGTTGTGGTGGTTGTTGCTGTTGTGGTTGTTGATTATTATTATTTTCAGGCACCTTTACTTTTTCAGTTATCTCATCAAGAACCGTATATTCCTTGCTTTCTTTTTCCTGTTTCTTTTCCTGCAACTGATTCTTATACAAGACCTTTTCATTGAATATTACATCTCTGCTCCTAATGATTTTGTGATTTTCATAATCATATAAGCGATAAACAAAATCATTAGCACCATATCCAATAAAGGTACATTTCTTTGATTTTTCCTCAAGCTTTGTTCTATTTTCTTTATTAATATGGACAAAGGCCTCACAACCAAATGGCTTTAAAAAGGAGTAGTTTACCTTTTTACCTGTCCATGCTTCCTCTGGAATACCACCATCCAAGGAACTTGAAGGCCCTCTGTTTATTAGATAAACAGCAGTATCTACAGCATCTGCCCAAAATTGTAAAGGCAATCCCACATGCAATCTCATGCACCTTGCACGCTCCATGATTGTTTTGTTCATCCTTTCTGACACACCATTTTCTTGTGGTGTTCTTGGAACTGTCTTCTCTCTACGAATTCCATGCTTTGAATAGTACCTATCAAACTCTTTGCTGCAATATTCACCTCCATTGTCTGATCTGAGACACTTTAACTTATTTCCTGTCTCAATCTCAACCAAAGCTTTCCATTTCTTGAAAGTATCAAATACATTAGATTTATTTTGAATACAATAAATCCAAGTTTTTCTAGTTGCATCATCAATAAACGTAACATAATAGCGAGAGCCACCGAGAGATGATACCTGAGCAGGTCCCCATACATCTGTATGCACAAGCTCCAATTTTTCACTCTTCTTTTCTTTCCCAACTCTAAGAAATCTAACTCTCTTTTGTTTTCCATAAATGCGATTCTCACATAAATCCAAATCAACATTCTTCAAACCTGGCAACAAATTTCTTGAGTGAAGAATCTTCATCCCCTTCTCACTCATATGTCCGAGCCTATGATGCCATAGTGCTGCATCTGCTCCTTTGGAAGTTAAAGCATTAACATAGTTAGAAATACCATTGCATAAATACAATGTACCAACCTTTTCTCCTTTTGCTATTACCAGGGCTCCTTTGGTGACCTTCCAAGTTTTATCTGTGAAAGTTGTCAGACAACCTTCACCGCCTAACTGCCCTGTTGAAATCAGATTTTTCTTTAGATCTAGAACATGCCTTACCTCCTTTAATAGCCATTGGTTTCCATTCTGCTGTTTTACAAGAACCTTACCTATTCCAACAATTTTACAGGGTTTATCATCACCCAAACGAACTTGTCCAAAATCTCCTTGAACATAGTCATGAAAATATTTCTTATCAGGTGTGGCATGGAATGAAGCCCCTGAATCTACAACCCAAGAATCAGTAACATTTTCGAAAGAAATAATCAAAGCATCTTGTAACACATCACCTGTCACATTTGCTTCATGATTGTTTTCTTGCTGTGTGTCTCCTTCTTTTCCCTTTCGAGATCTACAGTCTTTCTTTAGGTGTCCTTTCTTTCCACAATTCCAGCACACTATCCCCGATCTGGACTTGGATCTGCCTTTCCTTGATTTACTGCGATATCCTGAGCTCTTTCCTCTTTCCATTCTTCTTCCCCTAGACTCTGCACTCAAAGCATTACCCGATGTCTCATCGGAGCTTTTCCGTCGCATTTCCTCGCTAAGGATAGCACCGACAACATCATCAAAATTTAAAGTACTAGATCTAGAGACAGAGTTACTAATGGCCATTACTAAACCATTCCAACTCTTTGGAAATGAGCACAAGAATAACAGAGCTCTAACTTCATCATCAAAGTTTACCCCTACAGAACTTAATTGACTGGTAACTGTATTAAAATCATTTAAATGGTCTGCAACATATCCACCTTCCGACATCTTCATATTAAATAGTCGTTTCATTAGAAATACCTTGTTTGAGGCCGAGGGTTTTTCATATAATTTTGCCAACGTCTGCATCAAACCCTCTGTTGTTGTTTCCTTTGAAATATTGAAGGCGACTGATGCCGCAAGGCACAACTATACTGTTCCAAGTGCCTTTCTATCGAGAATGTTCCATTCCACATCTTTCATGGCCGCCGACTTCTTTAATTTTCCACTCAATGGTAGGTACAGATCTTTCTGATACAGATAATCTTCCATCTGCATCTTCCACAGTGGGAAGTTTTGGCCGTTAAATTTCTCGACCCTAAACTTAGCATCTTTCGCCATTGCTCCCACTCGAACCAGGAACCCTTCTTTCCTGCAAGTTTATAAGCCAAATATACCTTCGACTCTGATACCATCTGTTAGAAAATTAAATATTACAGAGCAATGCAACCCATAAAATATGCGGAAAATACAAGCACACAAAACACATAAAACCAGAGAGGCACAGATATACGTGGTTCACCCAGTTTGGGCTACGTCCACCCTAAACATCTAGTCCTTCCTTTCTATTATCCAGCAAAATGAAGAGACAAAACCTACAGCAGATCCGCTGTAATATCCTCTATTCTCTCTCACAGTCTCCCTATCTGTTTCCCGCTCAGAGAATACACACACGATACACAGCCGCAATAAAATACCCTAATAAAAGCGAGGGGTTTCCTTCTAGGGCAAAAAAACCTAAACTAAACATAACTTCTACCGTCAGATCATCCGCCTAATGAACGGCCCAGATTGACTAGAAATTACTATACTTTTACAAGGCAATTTTACATCTATTTTTGGCTTCGGAGGCGCTGCCCCCGAAACCTCCGCCGGGGGACTGCTGGCCCTCGGACCCCCTAGCCAGGGGGGGTCGGCCCCCCCAGACCCCGTGGGGGGGACAAGTCCCCCCCGCACCCCCCCGCGTGCAAGGGTGTACAATTTTCCTGGGGTATACTTCCAGCTAAAACAAGGATCTCTGAATTAGGAAGAAAATTAGGCTCCACACCCAACACTTCCTCATCTGCAGTAATATATTTAATACTAATGGGACCAAGAGGTAGACTATCAGTAATAATAAGTTTTACTTTGGGTGAATGTGGAGAAGGAGTAGGGGCTATAACATCTGAAGGAGACCCAAGATCTGAAATATCAGACTTAAGTTCATAAATTTATGGCTTAGTTAGTTGTGTATCTGAAACTTCTCCAACATCAGATTATGGTCTAACAACTTAGGTAACTACTGGTTTAGATTTCACTAAGTATATTTTAAATTATTGAGGTTGATTCACTTCAGTTTCAGATTCCACAACGGTAGATGTTTCAGTTTGATCTGATGTCCCAAATCCTATTGATTTTGACCTTTCAACTTTAGTTTTTTCCAATTGACTCGGTGCATACTCAAGGGGTTTACCTTGCATTCTCTGCGAATGTCTTGGTAAGTCAACCACAATGAATTTTAATTAAGAATCCAAAAAATATAAAAAAAACCACACCTAAGGCTTATAAAAAGTAAAATCAAGAAAATAACATACATTAACAAATTTAGGATTCAAACCACACAAACAAAATTTTCACAATGAAATCACTAGTTGGTTATGAAATCTAACATCTCAGAAATCAAGGTGAAAAGTATATATAGATAGAGTGGGTGGAACCAATTACCCTGACAACCTGCTTAATGAACACGATTTGGTGCAAGTAACCACTTATCCCATCTCAAGTGAATAAGAGTAAAGGGAGCTCTACCAGAATGGTTCATGAGGCACAATACTTGTTAAGGTTTTGTAAATGGGGTAGAAAGCTAAGTGGGATTGATTGTGGGGAAAAATCCATAGTTAAGTGCGCTTGAGCCAGAGGAGTTCTGGGATGGGTGACCTCCCAGGAAGTCCTGGTTACCGGGTGAAAGCCTCGGAAATGATGATTAATGCTATGTGATTCATTTCACTAGTTTCAATCCCACTTCTTCACCCCTGTGAGCATCACCCGATGCAATGAGTGCTAAGTGGACTATTCAAAAATCATGAGAAATTAGTCAGTTACGACTACCTCTCATGGAAATGGTCATAGTTGAATGAATTTCGTAACGCAGTCGAATCCTAAAAAATGATCTAATATAATGCACTGCGGAAACCCCTCAATAATTAAATATAAAAATTAAAGGGTGATGAAATGAGTGCTAAGTGGACTATCCAAAAATCATGAGAAATTAGTCAGTTACGACTACCTCTCATGGAAATGGTCATAGTTGAATGACTTTCTTAATGCAATTGAATCCAAAAAAATGATCTAATATAATGCACTGCAAAAACCCCTCAATAATTAAATATAAAAGAGTAAAGGGAGCTCTAAATGAATGGTTCATGGGGCAAAATACTTGCTAAGGTTTTGCAAATGGGGTAGCAACCTAAGTGGGCTTGATTGTGGGGAAAACTCCAAAGTTAAGTATGCTTGAGCTAGAGTAGTTCTGGGATGGGTGACCTCCCAGGAAGTCCTGGTTATCGGGTGAAAGCCCCGGAAGTGATGATTGATGCTATGTGATTCATTTCACTACTTTCAATCCCACTTCTTCACCCATGTGAGCATCACCTGATGCAATGAGTGTTAAGTGGACTATTAAAAAATCATGAGAAATTAGTTAGTTACAACCACCTCTCATGGAAATGGTCATAGTTGAATGAATTTCTTAACGCAGTTGAATCCCAAAAAATGATCTAATATAATGCTCTACGGAAACCCCTCAATAATTGAATATTACCCTCCAAAAATGTCCAAGTGATTTTGGTCATTATCTATTCCAAGTACAGTAGAGACCTTCCCTCCACCGTCACCTTGGGAAATAGCCCTAATATTATGGCCACTAAGGTTACCACTTACAACAATTCAATCTGGGGGGACAGTCGCAGATGAGACATACATGGAAGGGTAGAGTAACAAAGCTCAATCCCCTTGAAAGTTCCTCAACATGGATAATCTGAGGCTTACCTCCAAGTGATTTCCAAGTACCGTTTGACACCATTTGTAATGCGTGCAAACCACTATACCATAACCAATGAAGCGGGTATGATCACTTCACTGGGTCCGATATGACCTCGTGCTTGACTCCCTTGTAAGAGGAGCTTCCAAGAGAGAAATTGCAATAAATGGATTTACTCTCTACTGCAAGATTATATTGTTTGTTTATAACTTTGGAAGGTTAACTCACTTCCCTATTCCAAAGCCCTACAACCTGATCTATGTAGGTGGAAAGAGCCCTACAAATGTAAAAATTCTAATCAATTTTATTAACGATGTGGTATGAGTTGTTGCTTACTTAGTAGGTGATGGACATGAAATTGATGATATTTTGACTGGACTCAAAAACTCTAATGCAGTCAAATATGAAATTGTAATCTTTTCATTCATTGAATTCCTAGTTACGAGAGAGTAGGAGTCTTTTTTATTTAAAAAAAAATGCAAAAACTCAAATTCCAATAACATTCTTTTCCAAAAAATTCCAATTTCACTTTGAAACAATTAAATTGCATGAATTAAATCAAAATTTCAATTCACTTAACAAGTCAAATAACCATAAAATTTCCTTTTACAAGCAATCACTCACAATTCTTCAAAATGCACGAAGAAATCAATAAAATCTTTGAAATTAATTTGTACTTATGAATTCCACTAATTTAATGATATCTAAAGTGTATTTATGAACAACTTCAGTACTGAAAAATAAATGATTTTCGTTTTACATTCAAGAAAATAAGAAACTGTCAGAAAACAATAAATTTTTGAGAAAACCCCAGCTTCACTAATATAAAAGATATTTCAAAAATATGAAAAGTATTCACTAAAAATGGTATGTTTGCAAGAAACAAGACAAAGATACAACAATCTAACAACATCTAATCTATTTTTTGATCAATCAACAAGAAACCAGTCGAAACCCTACCCTAATTTGTGAAATTGAGTAATTTCTCAAAAAGATTGCTTAACGACACTCAAACAAACTGAAAATATTAACTGAAGGTTAAGACAAGTGTAAAAATATTTCAGTAAAAAGATTTCAAAAACAAAAAATTAGACTTTGATGAGAGGAAAATATTCTTTTTCAAAAATTTCCAGGATGTGTGTATTTGAGTAGTATAGTTCGGTGCGCATGCGCTCTATTGCTAAAGTAAAACAATGCAGATCTATGTTCTGTTGTTGAAAAAAACCACAGATAATGAGAAACTTAAAGAAAAAAAAACCAGGAAAAGAAATCATAAAATCTAAAGGATACCTATCTTAACAAGACTCAGATCAGGCTATCAAAAAAGGATAGAAAATAAAAAACATGGAAAATGAAGAGAACAAGAAGTTCCCCGGTGGAGTCGACAATTTGTTTTATTGGACTAATCCCTCTTGCGGACAAGAGCGATCTCCCTAGATTTCCAACAAAACCTAGTAACAAGCAGACAATCAAACTACTCTTTCCCTAAATATATCTTGCTTGAATCATAAATCTAAAAGGAGAGGAAATGAGATCCGTACCTTATTGCGAAATGCTTGATGAAGATCCTTGCTATGCCTCAATGCAACTCTTCAATACTTGAAATAGACCTGCACAAAGATAAACCAAAGGATCAAAGGCATATGGAACATAGATAATTCAAAGATTCAATCTAATGATCCAGGATATTAGTAACCAACATCATTTCAATGGATAAACTAAAAATAACATAAATCATTCATCATATCCATAAAACAATATAGTGAGAAAAATAGATCAATTGTATTAATTTAGAAATATAGAAGAGTCTCACAACATTTGCCTTGATGAGGTGAAGCTTATCCCATAAGTCTAAAATCCTTTCCTTGGATGATAAGCTCTCAAGCCTAATTTGACCAACATAAGTCTACCTTCAACAACCTCTCTTAACCCTCTAGCTTATAGTTGATTTATAGGCCAAGGGGAGCAAGTTTCAGATCCATATCAAAAGGATGAGATCCAATTAAGGTGGGATTAGGGTTCCTTGAAGAATGGGAGTTAGCTCCATGATGGGAGGGTCTAGGCTCGAATAGGCATGACCTCAAAGATTTCAGTTGGGATATATTCACCCAGCAAGGCTTCTAGAATTAACTTTTTATTTTTACTTTTTGTTGAGTCATGTGTGGTCCATAGTGTAAGACAGAGTGGAGTTCTGTGTGGGTACCAATGGTAGGAACTGCGCATGCACAGTTCCTACCATTGAAAGCACACAACTCACTAAAAATAAATTTTTAGGCCCTATAACCCAGAACTCTTGCTTTCTTCAAGATGATTAAGTTTTTGACTTGCAAGGGAGTGATTTGGAACACATGAATTGGATGGAGGAAGATCCACTCTAATGTTCAATTATCATGGTGAAAAAATGATGTGTAACACATGGGGGCTCAAGGGTTACATATAGATAATTGGAGTCTAGATTTCAACCCATAAAGTGATGTTCCTTAAGAAATCCCAGTATGGGTTAAGCTCTCCTTCCTTCTGCTTCATTTTTGGAGCGAGGAAACCTTTTGAAGTATAAGGAACGCCCTAGGAAAACACATTGATCGAGTCAAACCACAAGAAGGGTTGCAAGCCTGGGCTAGGATATGTGTAGAGGTGGATATAGATAATAGTTTATTGAAAACAATAGTTCTCAACCTAAACAACTAATTACATAATCATGAAGTTGATTATTATCAATTTCCTTTCAAATGAAAGTATTACCATGAATATGGTCACTTTTCTCGCAATTATGAGAAGGTAAAAGAGAAAAAAGGGTAGCCATAGGATGGAGAGCAATAAAACAACAAAAAATGAGTAGAGGCACTGTAAGGCCAAATAATAAAACTCCTCCTCAAGGATCCACATGATCAAAGGGGAAGGGTTCAGTATCCCCCAAAAATATTGGGCATACAACATGGGAGGGTAATTCTACTAGCTCCCAATAAAAAAATAGCTTCAATATGAATAAATTTCTGGAAGAAGGAGATATTACAATTAATGAGACAACAATAGAGACCCCTCTAGGAAATTCCAATCCCTCTTCTCCTGTAGCGCTAGAGGGAATGATAACCCTTGAAGATGCCCTTGGGGAAAATTTAGAGGAACGTTCCAAATCTACGGACGAAGAATTTCACTCACCTAGGGCTCCTAAGGCTCTAGGTTAAGGGTGCCAAGCAAGCTCTTCATATGAAATTGAATGTGCATAGGAAAAAAGACATAGAGTTCTCTCAAAATAAAGCAGGAAGGAAGACAAATAGGTATCTCATAGATGAAAAGGACGAGAAGGAAAAGGAGATGGGGACCCAGCTAATAATTGACCCGACTAAAATAGTCACCAAGAATGTCAATAAAAGTGGATCCAACCTCCATTATAGAGGCCACAAATAACATAATAAATAATGAAGTTTCTCTCCTAGAATTACAAATGGTTGGGCTCTGACAAAAGGATGTTTGAAGTTTGATCCTTAATAAAACAAGAAATTTCGACTATCAACTTGTTCTAGGAGACGAAGTTGGGGGAATGAGACTCCCTCTATAATTTATCAAATTTTTGGAAAAAATGAAAGCTTATAATAGTTGGGTTGCAAGGTTCTTTTTAGGGTTTATACTCGATTGATCCACTTCTATGTTTAATCTAGTCAATTCACACTCTGCCTCCCACTAGCTTGTGGCATGCTTACTTCACATTCTAACAGATAAGGTATGTAATGTTATCAATGTGCACATGCTTGTTTATTATGTAGAAGATAACAATTGTTGGGCCTCCCATATTTCCCTTGAGGACTCGGTTTGGATTCAAAATTTTATTATGAGAGGGGAATTTAACACGAACCTCCACCCTTGGAAAAAAGGGGATTATCTGGTGCGAGATTAGTTCCAAGAAAGCATGGAAGATTTGATCTCTACATTGGACCTTATTGATGATTAGGCCACTTTCCAACAAATTCACATGGAATAACCAAATAACTATATATGTACATATTGAAACCCATCTTGAAAGGTTCTTAGTAGCTTGTTACTTCTTATCTCAAGATTTTTAAGTCTCTTCTCATATTATTCCAATGGAAAGTTATAATCACAAGCCAATTTCTCTTGAAGTTTTACAGTCAATTGATTGTGGGAAATTGTGATTTCACTTCTCTCCCATTTTGATCAAAGGGATGGATTATTATAGATGGTAAATTCCACATGGATTAGGTGGAAAAGGGCTCACCAATTACCATACGAGAGATTAAAAATAAAAATAAAAACTAAAGATTACTATCACGCAATGGATAAAAGCAAACAATGAAGATAATGATGCCAAAATAAAACTACATAAATTAAATCAGGAAGAGGTTCAAAGGAGAATTGAGTAGAGAGAAGTAGCTAAGGAACTCCTGTAATATGAGAAAAATCAATGTGTAGCCTACCATCAAGCGTTTAGGATGGAGGAAAAAGAATGACATCTCAAGACTTGTAGTTTGTCTTTGTATACTGGAGATTGCAACACTATTTTTTTTCATGACTAGGGCAAAGCATGTGTATGGAGGAGCAATGTAATATAAATCACAGTTGATGGAGTGAAAATTTAGGTATGTAAGGGAATCTAGAAGGAATTTTTTGCATTCTTTAATTCACTCTACTCTAATTAGAACATCCCCAATTTGAAAACATTTTAATAATTATTGGATCAAATTTTGAAGTTGGTGAAAACTAAAGAAAATCGGGCTCTGTTGTGTGAGATATAAAAAGGGGAGATTGAAATAATGATATTCACTTTAAGACCAGATAAATCCCCCAATCCAAATGGGTTTTCAACCTTACTTTTATCAGGCTTATTTGGAAGTAATTAAGTTTGATCTGAATCATTTAGCGGATTATATCTTCAAAAAAGACTATATTGGGGGAGGGATAAACTTGTCCTCCATTGCTTTCGTACCAAAAGAAGTTAATAAGCCTTCCTTTGCTAGGTATTGATTGATATCTCTTTGTAATGTCTCATATAAGTAAATTTATAAAGTTTTAGCCTAAAGACTAAATCTTCTCCCTCTTACGCTCATCTTAGAGAACTAGGGGGGAATTCGTGGGTCAAAGGCACATAATAGATTATTGAATATTGGTCCAAGAAGTTGTTCATTCAAGCGATGTAAGGAAGGATAAAGGCATGGTTATAAAGCTAGACATGGAAAATGCACTTGACCATGTCAATCATGCTTTCCTACTATAATTCCTTTCTCAATTTGGTTCTGATGGAAACTTTATAAAATGGGTGGAAGATCACATTTCATCACCATGGAGTTCCCCCCTATTGAATGTCATTCTTCTATATTTTTCAAAGGTTCTAGGGGCTTCATCAAGGATGCCCCCTATCTCCTTTCCTATACATTGGAAAAACCATAAAGTATGCATCTTGATAATGAGCGAAGAATTAGAACTCTTTCAGGTATAAGATATGTCCTGGGTATCAAGAGCGTAAATCATTCCCAATTCATGAAGGATACCCTTTCCTTAGGAGAAGCTTCATTAATCATTGAAAAATGCTTCAAGACAGTCTTGTACCAATTTATTTTGGATTATGGAGGTCAAATCAACCACAAGAAATTAGAGATTTATTCTTGGACCATTAATCCTCTCTTACAAAGACATTTAGGCACACTTCTTGGTTTTCATCTGATTGCCTCTTGGAAGGATTTCAAGTATTTGGGGATTATAATTTCCTTAAAATCACACTCTTCCTAGGCTTGGTTTGGAATTATTTCCAAAATTGAATCCAAGTTTCTGCAATGGGGAGTGGCTTGGTTAAATTTAGTTGGGCATCAGGTTCTCATAAAAGCGGTCTTATCAACTTTTACTCTTTACTAGTTTACAAATCTTCTTGTGCCTGCGAGAATTCTCTGTGAATTGGCAAAATTTTCAAGAATTTTTTATGGAAAGGAGGCAAAATATCAATACAAAATTCATCTTCTCAAATGGAAAATTGTTAAAGCCCCAAATATTCATGATGGTTTGGGCATTTGGGATTCCTCTCTCAAGAACATTGCCTTAGGGACAAAGCTAGTGATGAGCTCCATCATTAGACATATTTGGAGGGGTTAATGGTCACATTTTTGCCTTCTTAGATATTTTTTTTTTGCATTTTTATTATTATTTGGTTTCATGATGCTAGTATAGGTGGTGATTAAGGCTAACATACTTTGAGTGCCTAATATGAGGTTGAGTGAAGAAAATCATGAATTATTAGCATTTTTATAAGGATTTTATCATCAAGACTTGGAGGAGACAGCAAGGAGAAATTATAGGAGGATTTTCCACCCTCCTTAACTCTCAAAGGAAGCCAAAAGATCCCAAATATTCTCTTCAGCAATTCGAATTCCAAAGGCAGCCAAAGGATCCCCAAGGATTCTATCCATAAATTCGAGTTCCAGAGGCAACCAAGCAACTCAAAGAGGAGTGCACTCAATCTTTGTTTACTTGGAGTCAAGTGGACTCAATCACTATTTTCTAGGGAGCTGTTGGTAACTGCCCTGTAGAATAAATGGAGAAAAGCTAGAGCTAGGAAGGGTGTGAGCTTTGTTGCAAGCTATTGAGATTTTTATTATTTTACTCAATGATCAAATTTAAAAAATGTATGAGGCTATTCTTTTATGAAATGAGCAGAATGATTTCATTTTACTGATTTAAGTTTCAAAGAGCTAGGCTCATGGGCTAGGGCCCAATCCATGTGCCTCAGCCTCTCTATTGTATTTTTTCTCTGCTTTTTGTCATTTCATTAGTTTTGCTTCTGATAATTTCGTTTATGTTTAAAGTTGTTGTTTAGTTTTTCTTTCAGTGTGCTGCTATAGGTTTCATTTGCTTGCGAGTAATAGAATAGAGGAGAAAAACCAAAAATTTGTGTATCAAGACCCCCTTCTCATCTTTGATAATAGAGCTCGAGGGGGGAAAACCTTCCCATAGACCCAAAAACTGATTTCTGTTCACTGTTTCTGAGATTAGAAGTAGAGTTGCATTACCATCTTCCAGCCTTCCTTTGCACTGTAGTTTTTACGCATTTTTCTGTTTTTCGTGCATAGATCAATAGATTTGTTTTCCGGAATTAATGTTAAAGCCCCAGAGTAGTTATGTGACGCCTCCCCACTTCATTTTCTCATCTCCCTTCCATCTCTGATGTTACGCTTATATTCCTTCCTTTTCTCTTATCGCAACTACCACAACAATTTTAACTTGAAAACCCTCCAAACACTTTAAATTTTGACCTTTCCTTTCCTCCTCGAAATTCCCGCTATTACATTTCACACTTCGCACTCTCCTCCCGACTACACTATCGATTTTCCACCAACCTTGCGATATTGCGATATTGTGAAATTGCAAATCACAGTTTTTATTGGTTTCTTTTAAGACTTACCACTCCCCACCGTCGATTGTGACATCACTGTAGCACTCTGCCATGTCATCCCTACCACAAATCACATTCCATAGCTTTTATCCCCATCGCAAATAAAAAATCGCATTATTTATTTTGTTCCCGTTAACAATTACCGCTCCTATCTGCCGATTGCTATATCGCTCGGTACTCCACCACTGGTCCCACCACCACGTCATCTGCCACATCACACATCGCAAATCACACTTTTTATTTTGTTCTTGTTAACCTTTACCACTGTAAACGCCGATTGCGATTATCCTCCATCACAATTTTTCACTCCAAAGCATTTTTGTGCCATAATAAAGTTGTAATAAGGTTTAAACCCACTCTTTCCACCTCTAAGCCTTGTTTCGTGTGTTGAGCCCTCCATTAGCACCTTTAGCCCGTTTTCCTCCAAACTGAAAGTCACACTTTGTCAAGTTTAGTTTATCATGAATAGTTGCATGGTTAGAATCATGATAGCATGGTAAATAGATCAGAGGATAAGTAGGGTGTGTTTAACCGATTGGTCTAGCTAGGTACAAATTAGTTTAGTTTATTTTCTGCCATTTCCTTTCTGCAAATTAAATTAGTTTAATTTCTGTCATTTTATTTCTACACATTAAATTAGTTTCATTTCCATCATTTCCTTTCTGAAAATTAAGTTAGTTTCCTTTTTTTCATTTCCTTCTAGCAATTTAATTTTTAGTTTTTATCATAGTTTAAGAAATAGCACCCTTTCGTAAAGCAAAAGAGGATGAAATGAACATAATGCATTTGTTGTGTATATAGCATTGTCACCTCCAAGTTTGTATGAACCCCAGGTTGATAAATTAAAGTAGGGCAGCCCCTGGGAGTTACAACACTCTTGGTGCAATACTAGGGCTCACCAGATAGTATGGAGTTATATTGCTAATAAAACTGCATGATGGAAAGAAGTTTTGTGAAGCAAATAATTCCCATTGAGCAAATATTTTAGCCTAATAACTCCTCTTGCTCCAAAATGGGGCTTGTGAATGTGGAAGCTCTTTTTATCCTCAATTGGTTTGATTAAATATCATCTTTCCAGGTACAAAGGGAATGTGTAACAAATAAACCTGTGGTATAATAAAATATTGCACAAATGGGCTTTCAAAATATATTAGGAACTAATTCCAGTAAGAGAATGGTTAGCTTCAAAGATAAAAAGTACGCTAGAATGTATTTCAAAGTGGGATTACTCCAGAACATGGATTAGTTGGGATTTGGACGATGCTCCCCATCACCTTTCAACTCAAGTTATTTTACTGAAATCATTGTTGGTTGATTGTGCTCCAAGGAATCAAGCCTTTGAGGACCAATGGGAATGGAGGAACTCATAATTATTGGCTCATTAGGGATATTAACTCTCATTTTTTCCAGTGGGAATCCCTCCCAAAACTTGAGTTTGGTCCAGTGTGTGGTCTCCTAATAGTTTCCAAAATATAGTTCCTTTTGTTGGCTATTAGTGTATGGGAAAATATTTACAACATAAAATATCCAAAAAGGAGGTATAACAGGCCCATCATGATACCCATTATGCTTGGAACATGAAGAATAGATTTCTCACTTATTCCTTAGATGCTCCTTTATATGAGAAGTATAAATGCATGCTATTGTGCCTCTTTTCCCCATGTTCAGATGGCCAGATCAAATCTCCTGGTTCTTCTGCTCTTGGGTGGGTAGTTATCTTGGAAATTTCAAAGGTAAAATCTCCTCCAAGTAAATATGGTTAGTGTTTCCCAAATTCCTTTATTGTAAGGTGTTGTATCTCAAGAAACAATCCCTTAGCTGTGGTAAGGAATCAATGCTTAAGAAATTTTATAAATGTATGTCACAATTACCATATCAAATGGCCTTTGTTTAACACCATTGGAATTCAGTTACTTAATACCCTCAATAATCTGATATAATGAAAGCCTTCACAATGCCATAAAATGTTGATATTTGAATGGAATGAAAAGAAGAACTATAAGAGAAACTCAAAATGATATACCGAAAACACATAATCTACCACTTTTAAGTTTCAGAGGAAATTCATGGAGGAAGAGAGAACTTAAAATAATATGTTGTAAACACACAATCTATCACTTTAAAGTTCTATCCAGAGTTTATGAAGAGAGAAGAGATGAGGTGAAGGAGCGCAAATTAAGGTTATTTAAATCTTACTCACAAATGTGATTAAGAGATCAGCTTCTACATTACTTCACTTCATTCAAAGAGGAATAGCCACAGTGTGAAACATGAAATACATATCAACATCAACAGGTGTAGGAAACTTGATCTTCTTTCATTAATTTCCAAGAGAATTCAGTCATAAACTAACAGTCATCTAGAGGTCCAAAACTCGGAACCACTTTTCTTTATTTCTATTTACTTAAATACATCACAGTGGTTCATAACTGCTAAACTTCTTGAAACAATTCGACTACCTAAGCTGTTAAGATAACTTGTGGAGTCATACTTGAGAGAGAAAATTCAAATTGGAAATATTGTTTGTTTGCTGAATCTGATGTTGATGATGCGTCCTCCCACGGTGTCGATGTGGCCTTTCTGTTCATGATGCAATGGCTGCACAATTCTATAACGACGCCTCCGTGCCCGACTTGACCCAGCTGTCGTGCTCCTAACGGTGCCACTATATGATTTTCTGCCCGACTCTGCCTATGCCCCCATGCTTCAAACGTTGTCACTTGTATCACCTGCTACTCGACTCTGCCTCTTCTCCTTTGTTCTGCATCGGTCACTTACCTGAGTTTCTCTATCGCGTTCTGCCTATTTCTTCATTACCAAGGCATTTCACTGGTTTTTATGAAGAATTATGTATTACAGATAAAAAATTCTTCCCTAGACAGGTGCTTATCTAGAACAATGGATTAAATACTTTGCAACTAATTTTCCTAACTGTAAATAGACACACAGAACAAATCAAAGAACTTACTTGGAGTCCAAGCGCTTCCTATTCTCCTTCTATCGCTCTTGCTATAGCTTCAAATCCAAGCTAGATATCCGAAAATATTTCCTGCAAAGATGAACACTAAATAGAAAAAGATAACAATAATACAGATGTCTATTCAAGTTATTTAGTTAAATCAACGAAACATAAACCATATACATCAGATAAGAATTCATAATATGGAAAAAATGAGCTTATATAGATACATATGTGGGAAAGTAAGCAACAATATTTATTAATGGATAGAAGGGGAGGTTACAACCCAGTGATTGATTTGAAGTGACCATCTCTAGCAGCATCCCAGCCTCATGGGGTTCCTTTTTCGCTGTTATTGAAGCTCGAAAAAGATATAAAAGTGCGCTTCAAATCCTTTTTCATTTTTAACAAAACTCGAAAAATAAGGAGAAAAATCGTGCTTTGTGGTCAAATCATTCTTGAAATAAATATGCACGACTAATCTGTTCATTAGTTGTAAATCCTGTTCAGAACAACATCAAATGGATTAAAAATACCTGTTTCATGATAAAAACATAATAAAACTATAGTCATAGCAATAAATGTAATTTGAAAATAATTAAATGACTATTAAAAGTAGTTTTACTATTCATTTTTACCATTCCATAGTTACCATTTGCATTTTGGAGCTCTGAACTTGATTTTGCCCCCAAACTTCAGTTGTTGATTGCGTTAATTTCTGTGGATGGATTTCATTTCTGTTTGATCCAGGTTAGTGCCATGAACCTCCTCTTTCCTTCAGTAATCATTTCATTTCCAATTTCTGCAAATTTTTAGGGTTTTGAGGTCCCTAGGGTAAATTTTGCCCCAAAAGAGGGCAACGCACCCTTGAATGTCGAAACCTGCATTGCATAGCAACTAAATTGAAGGTTACTTGCATACACAATGCATTGTCTCTTGTTAGAGCCTATGTTGGGCGCAATCTACATTTTTGCTTTTTGCATTATGCTGAAAATTTGCCCAATTTTTTGCATTGAATGGAATCTAATGGTTCTTATGGTTGTATTTTAGGTTTCCATCGGATTACAATGATGATTACATGGAGGGAAAGAGAACATGAAGAACAGGATATGATTTCCCTAAATGATCCGTGTAAAGTAAGAGCCCTAAGAGATTGTGGACTGCTAAAGTACTTCAGCTTGTTAGGGATGAGGCAAAAAATAGAACTCTTGGAGTTCTTAGTTCGAGCATGGGATCCATCTATCGAGGCATTTCATATTAAGAACCAAGTGGTTCCCATAAAATTCAAGGATGTATACTTTCTTATAGGTTTGTCGAGGAGAGGCTTGCCTATTTCATTCTCAGGGTCTATTCTTGGAGGAGAGACAGTGAGAAATTGTGTTTTGCAACATTGTTATCCAGGGGCAGAGCCAAGAAAATATGGAAAGATAAACATCCAGGATGTTAGAGATTTGACTTTGAGAACTATCCTTTTCACGATCGCAAAACTTGCTGGCACCGTTACACTACATGGAGCGAATATATCATATATGCAGTATGCGCTAGAGTGCATGGAGTCAACAGTCTTCAACTAGTCTGAGGCTGTACTTTCTCAAATAAAAGAACAACTGAACAAAGCAAAGGGAGGAAGGAAGAAGAACTTCGGTTATGGTTCAATCCTCATATAATTTTCTTTAGAACAGATTCCACTGATGCATCCACAACATGTGACACTAGATGTGTCTAATTGTAGAGAACCGTGGATGCAGAGATGGGTAGAACTCATGGGTAGGCATGTAGGCCAATCGACCATTGTGTTCTCAACTATGTTCTTTTCCTGGTTTAGGCGACATATTGTCACCATCGATGAGTATGCATATGTAGGCATTGATTTCCGAGGAGAGCCAGATTTAGCTTTACCAGAAGGTGCTCAGTGGGGTGCAATGAGTAAGAATATTTTGACCATGTTTTTGAGTTTCCTACAGTGTATACAATGTTTTGTATTTTTGATATTTTCCCAATACTAAAATAAATGTTTTATGTAATGCAGATGTTAGTCGTGTTCAACCAGTAGAAGAACCAGAGCGTGAAGCAGATGCGCCAATAGAGAGGGTTGTTAGGAGAGTAGTCCTTCAGGATCTTGATATGGCTGAGATTCTGGCTGAGCTTCAGAAGCACATAGAGGGTTTGAACTTTGGGATTCCAGATTTCTGGATCAAAGAGTTACCCATGCGACTGGAGTGACACACTATTGGGGTTCCTAACCGCTGGATGCGGTTACTGCGTAGGATAGCTAGATCTATAACATGTTACCACGAGCACCACTAGTTTACTTTTGACATTTTACATACATTTTGAGGTCAGATGACCAATGTGTCTTGGGCACAATTTTTTGTAAAAACCTATAACTATCTATCTATATGATTTCAGCGTTTCCCTATGTTTATTGTGTAATCCTGTTCAATGATGTGAATGTTTTCTTTACATATGTTGCAAATGTCTACCTAAAACTTGATCAGCTAAATAATCAGTCAATGTGTTCAAATTTCTGGAAATGTGCTGATATTGAATAAAATCAAAGTGTCTTTCCAAAAGTCGAATTCTTAGGAACAAATGATGCAGTGTTGGATTTCTAACAATATAAACACTAGTAAGTTGAAATACCACAAGTTGCGAGTCTAACCTTATGATTATGCGGTTAATACCAAATGAAATGGCATCAGAGATAAGTTCAATCAACGCGTTATACTTAGCGATATTGTTCGTCAATCTACAAATACAAATCCCTTGAAAACTCACTAACTCGTCGTTCGGAGCGAAAATTTCCCACGCTGCAGAGGATAGATTATGTGTACTACGAATAGCACCATTAGCATATCCAACAAATGGTTCCAAAGATTCAGACATCTGTGATGAAATGTAAAGAAGATTACTAACGTCAAGAAAACTCTAAAAATAAACTAAGATAGTGAATGTAAATCAGCAGCATATATATACAATATAATACAAAAGATTACTACACTCATGATTAAGCATAGTAATGTTTCAAATATAACCCATTTCTAGGCTGCGCCAACAGAATTCCATCGTAATCAACCAACTCATAGGCACCCTTAGCAAGAACTCTTTTGACAATATAGGGGCCATGCCATAATGGCTCAAATTTTCCTGTAACTATTACATCAGCTTCTTGATCATAAAGTAGGAACAAGTTGCCCTCTGAGAAAATGTGAGGCTGGACATTTTTGTTGTATTGCGCCTTTATACGTATCTTATGCACTTTGTTGGCCAATTTGGCTTCACGACACATTTCATCAAGATGGATGAGGTTAAGGAGACACGCTTCTTCTTCTGAGGTGTTAGGTAACAAGTCGCATTAGGGGAATTTTGAGGTCTAAAATGGGCCTCCTAAGGAAATTATAAAATAATAGTGGAAAGAATCAAATAAGATTTGATGACATCATCAAATTTTAGAGGGAAAAATGAAAAAACTACTTTTTCAACTCATATTTTCAACTTATCTCCCAAAGTTTTTACTCAAATTTCGAGCGGGAGTACTCATTGGATGTGAAATTTAATTCCTCATCCAAGGAGTACCCATGTTGCATACTTTTGATGGGTCCTACTACACGAAAAATGAGAAATACATAAAAAAACGTGATTACAATCACGTTTTTTATGTATTTCTCATTTTTCGTGTAGTAGAGTTCATCGAAAGTATGCAACATGGGTACTCCTTGGATGAGGAATTAAATTTTTCATCCAACGAGTACTCCCACTCGAAATTTGAGTAAACATTTTGGGAGATAAGTTGAAAATACGAGTTGAAAAAGTAGTTTTATTAATTTATTATTTTTTAATATTTTTACCCTTTTATTTAAAAAATGGTAAATCATCCCCCATGGTTGACATCATCATCTTGAATCCTATTGGTTGTTATAAAGTTTATTTTTGTTGTACATTTTTCTTAGGAGGCCCATTTTAGACCTCAAAATTCCCCTAATGATTGCGAGTTTTAATGACGGTATTTCACATTGGATTGGTAAGATAGCTTCCAGTCCATACACCAATTGAAAAGGAGTAAATCCGGTTGCATTTCTCATCGAGGTTTGATACGCCCACAAGGTGGAGTATAGGATCAAATTCTAGTTTCTTTTACGAACTCCTATCATTCGTTGAAGCATACGTTTAAGAATCCTATTGATAGCCTCAAATTGTCCATTTGATTGTGGATAATAAGGAGTAGAATTATCATGTGAAAATCCTAACTTGGCAGTTAATTCAGTCATCATGTGGTTGTGAAAATTCTTCCCATGAAATATAACTATAGCCTGTAGGACCCCAAACCATGCAATAACATGATTAAAGAAAAACAATGTAGCTGTCTGTCCTGTGTTTTTGAATGTAGGCATCGCTTCGGCCCATTTGGTAAAGTAGTCAACTGCGACAATAATATAACCATGCTCCCTGAATGAACGAGGGTTACAAGTCATGAAGTCAGCACCCCATTTCGAAAATGGTCCCAAAAAGACAACAGGATGCATTGGCGCTGGCGGTATGTGGATTTTATGATAAAAAATATGGCACGCATGACAACTTCTGACCACAAGGATGCAGTCACAAAATATGGTAGGCCAAAAGTGACCGGTGTGGAGTATCATCTGCGCGGTAGCATATCCAGATAAATGTCCACCACAAGCTCCAACATGACAATCATTGTAATGTTTAGAATTTTTTCAAATAAATTGGAACATTAAATTTTGCTCATATTATCTAGGAGATAAATAAAATGGGTGAGGAGACCCATTTGCATAAATAAAATTCCACATGAAGTGGGAAGGGATCCATGGAGTAGCCATTTTTGCACCTCCTAGTATGAAAAGGGTGCAAACACATGAGGATAAGGCCATGTTTACCAAGTCAACAACGCAGCTTGAGAGGGTGTAGCTTGCTTGGGAAGCCAACGCAGTTAGAAAGGGAGGAAACTTCTAGAGAAAGGAAACCCTAATAGGGTGGGGTCCATGGCATAGAGACATCATTTTGCATATAAGGAGGATGAGGCAGCCGTAGAGATTATTATTGAAGATTTGGACATAGAGTCTATTTGCAATCTCCAGATGTTTAGCTGAATTGCAGTGCCTTTGGCACGAGGGATTCCTGTTTAGGAGTTCCTCTCCTCTCTTGAGTAGCTCAAGGAGGATTGCTCTTCATTTCTCCATATCCAGGCATTTGGCCATAGCCACTTCCTCATCTATAGTGCAGTCACTGGGTTGTGTTGCAGGAGTTGCTGTGGAGGAGATTCCACAACACCATTCCTTGGATCATTTCTCATAGGAAGGAGCTCCTATTCTTTGGGAGGATCAGCAAGGAGGGTTTCTAGAGCTGATTTGCATATTTTGGCAGAAGGCCCAACTTCTCCCACGTTCATCAGTGTAGCCCCTTCCATATACTGCGTTATCTCAGAGTTTGTCTGCAGTGGGGGCTTGCTCCACCATTTTGGAGGTAGATATTTCTTGTGCCGGAATCAGCCTTGCACTCAAGGAATCCATTGGAGGAGGTTATTTCAGTTTGCAGGCCATATTCATTCTCCTCCTTCTATTGTATATTATGAGTTGCTGCAGCTACCTAGGAACTCCGACATTATTTTATTTTCATATTTTATACATGTATTGCAGCCAATCCTTCTAAGGATTGTGTATTAGTGTTATAATAGTGTTTTTAGGGGTTGAGAGCATGCTCCCCCTCATTTCTTGAGCTATTATTGTAATATCATTTCATTACCATTTTACATGTTGCAGTGTCTCCATGTAACTGCGCAATCATAGCTGGAGTTCACTTGTGCAGCTGTGTTTATCTCATGATTATTGTACTTCTGTCTTGGGGATTGCTATTGTTCATCTTGAGCATAATTTCCCTCAAGATTCTGTGTACATTTGTAGCTGCTATTATTTCAATAAGATGGCTATGAGTTCTTCGACATTTTCAGAATTTTGAGCAAGTTCTCTTCATGCTTATGTTTTGCATATTGCTGTAGCTCATTTCCTTGAGCAATATCTTCCTGAGGAAGAAATATTTGCATAGCTATGGGCAGAGCCTGAGCTAGGGCCAGATAGCCTCCGGTTCTCATCCTCTCTTTAGAGGTGAAATAACTGGTAAAATCCCTCTCAGTCAATCCTGCTCAGAGGAACACTTCAGCAAAGAAAAATTCTGCTGATTTCCATTTCGGGACATTACAGTGGGATCAGAGCATCTTTCTTGGCTCAACCTGTGGCCTTCAAGCCTAGGAAAGAAGAAATCAAGATGATGAAGAGGATGAGCTTGATCTCATCAGTTTTTAGATCCGGAAAGAACCTCTCCAAGGAGGTTGAGGATAAAGAAGAAAGAGAGGAGGAAGGAACCTGCACTTCCTATTCTCATCAAGAAGAAGACAAAATTTTGAGCAGGAAGAAGACTCCATTTTCTGATGGAGGAAACGGGGATAAGCTTACAATTCTTCTTCCTAAATCTACACCAAGCATTCATGGAGATCTGAAGGAGATTAGGAGGGAAACAGATGAAGAATCCCCAAGAGGGTTTGATCTTAAAACAAACTCTAGATTTGTACATAGTGGGTGTGAGCATTCAACCACACACTATGAGGGTCAGCACAACCATAGTCCCAACAATCCCATGAGGGATATGGAAGGAGAAGGAGGAGTGACCAAGGAGAGAGGGCAGCATGGTAGACCCTATCTATCATATTTTGATGGTTCACTTGCCGGTTCAGCCAAAGCTTGGGTGGAGGAATTAGCCACCTTTTTGCAACAACACCAAATTCTGGAAAGTCAAGCTACCAGAGTTGCAGCGTTGCATATGAAAGGTAAGGCCTATGATTGGTGGATCTTTGAATCTTTTCCTTTGAAGAATAATGGAATTACATCTTATGCAAATTTCACTAAGGCATATGTGAAGATATTTGATGGGAGGATTCTTGAGACACACATGATGGGTTTGCACAAAGAAGGCCAAACAAAACCCTTGCATAAAAACGCAATGCCTCTTCATAAAAAAATGGAGGAGGCAAAAAATCTGAACCAAAACTTGCTGGAGAAGGAAATTTCATCTCACATCGCGAAGCAAGGGAGTATGGGGATCTCTTTCCCAAAGGATGATCAAATCATTGAGAGGTTTCCCACTCATGTTGCAGATATTGAGGGCAACAACGCTGTTAGATCTGGAGTTGATCTAGCTCCTCATGCAAAGGGAAGAGGAGCTCTTGCTCCACATAGAGGGATGCTTGCATCTTTGCAAGGAAGTCCCCAAGATATCATGTATAGATATCAAGGCACATCTCATGTTTTACCTATGCCATTTTTGAGGAGGTGTGGAACCTTGGAGACACAAGGAGGAAGTAGGGAGAAGGCCCAACATCATGAGATGAGGAGTACACATCCCTATTCATCTATGGAGGTTGATGCACCTAAGGAGGTGATTGGATCGCGCAGTAGAAGCATGGAGGGTTATCTCCATTCATCTATTCAGTCATCTCATGATAATGATGTCTCATTGCATGGAGACATTTTGCAGGAAGATTCCCAAGATTTCATGTGTGGAGATCAAGGAACAATTCATGTGCCACTATTGGAGGGGTGTGAAGCCATGGAGTCACAAGGAGGAGATGGGGAGAAGAACCCGCAACATGAGTTGAGGAGTACTCACCCATATCCATTTTTGGGGGTCATTGCACCAAGGAGGGAAGCTGGATTGCGCAGTCAGGGCATGGACATTAGTGTTCATCCATATGTTAAGTCTTCTCTTGATGGAGATGTCTCACCACATGTAGGCATTTCACCCAAGGGGCCACTAGCTCAGCAGAGGAGGATGGTTGCTTCACACTTGGAGGCACCAATCATTGATTATACAGAGGTGGGAACCTTGGGAGAGCTTGAGACAGCAGTGGGAGTTTTGGATGGATTCATGAAGGAGGGATACATTTCCTCAACCACCTCTACACCTACTCTCATTACAGATTCTGCGCTGTGGTAGAAGCAGCATTGGAAGGATAGCAACTTTCCAAATTGTGACTTGGGCATAAGAGATGTCAAGGAGGAGGACAACCATATGACAAATGTTCTTCATGAGGAACTACCAACGCTGTCATTATGGAGGATAGATCTACATTGGAACTCCCGGCTATTGGTGGGATATTCCAATGATCCTTTGACCTGCAGGACATCCGATGATCAGTATAGGAGGAGATGCACCAGCCATATGGAGATGGGGGAATCAGCACAGCCACCCCTTTTTCCTTTATGGATGAGAGGAGATTCATCTGTGAGTCCCTCAATTGATGTGAGCAGAGAACATGGCAAGGGTGTACATTGTTTTTCACATGCACATCTATATGATACATGTATGTGTCCCTTAACCATACAGATACAGAAGAATGCTCCAAGGAGGAGCATACATTTTTCTAGACCTCATGGTTTAGTGAAGGCCATAAGCATGGCTAATGGACATTATCTTGGAGGACTTGGGGAGGATAGAGACCATGGAGGACATGCTCAATTTTTAGCAAGTATCATTTACCTTCCCCAAGCTTGTGAGGAGATTGATGCAACACACCGGTGGTTGAGAAGCCACAATTTATATCAGTCTCTATGGCAGTGGAGCACTAAGCTGCGCTGGTTACACTTGAGGGACCATTATCCTTCTCATTTGTTACACATGGCAGCAAGCATGATGCTCCTACTTGCTCCCTATGATTCTATTGTTCATGCCTTTATGAGGAGCAAGATTGAGGAGGAGACACATAGGATGGATGTGTCTATTGAGGGAGGAGTCTCTCACATCTTTTGCACTGCATGTTCTAATGGGAACATGAGAAATGGTATGGCCACTACAGTAGAAACAATGTTTTATTATGAGGTGGGCCATATGAGAGGTATGAGACCATTAGGGGAATTTTGAGGTCTAAAATGGGCCTCCTAAGGAAATTATAAAATAATAGTGGAAAAAATCAAATAATATTTGAGGACATCATCAAATTTTAGAGGGAAAAATGAAAAAACTACTTTTTCAACTCGTATTTTCAACTTATCTCCCAAAGTTTTTACTCAAATTTTGAGCGGGAGTACTCGTTGGATGCGAAAATTTAATTCCTCATCCAAGGGGTACCCATGTTGCATACTTTCGATGGGTCCTACTACACGAAAAATGAGAAATACATTAAAAACGTGATTGTAATCACATTTTTTTTTTTATGTATTTCTCATTTTTCATGTAGCAGGGTTGATCGAAAGTATGCAACATGGGTACTCCTTGGATGAGGAATTAAATTTTGCATCCAATGAGTACTCCCTCTCAAAATTTGAGTAAAATTTTTGGGAGATAAGTTGAAAATACGAGTTGAAAAAGTAGTTTTATTATTTTTTAATATTTTTACCCTTTTATTTAAAAAATGGTAAATCATCCCCCATGGTTGACATCATCATCTTGAATCCTATTGGTTGTTATAAAGTTTATTTTTGTTGTACATTTGTCTTAGGAGGCCCATTTTAGATCTCAAAATTCCCCTAATGCCATATGAGGATGATTCCCGACTCATGACATATGGGGATGTTTGGGTCAGCATGTCTTGCAGCGTTGGGGGAGAGACCTTGGGAGGTCTAGCCTTCTTCTTGCCACTTGATGGCAACATTATTGCAGCCCAGGATCAGCAAAAACTCTACACTTATCTTAAGTGGAGAGATGGACAACGTGGGGTAGACTATATGGTCTACCATGTGCAGATTTTCAGCCCACCTTCTTTGCTGGAGCCAAAGGTGGATGATAGTTTTTCTGAGTTGCCTAGTTGGGAAGTGAATCAATTTTCATGGCACATAGCTTGGGGATGGATGGACCATATGGGGGAGATAATGCCCATTATATTTCAGACTCCATTCCTCAAGGAGGAACCTCTAGACACCACTTGCTATCCTCTTGAGCATTATACCTTACATGATGAGGGCTTGACAACTACTTGCATGCTAAGGAGGAGCATTGTGGAGGATTGGATTGATGAGATAGCATCACTGCACTTGGAGGAGATCATCATATAGGGATGCTACAGGCAGAGGAGAAGAAGACAATCTATCCTTTCACTTGCTTGAGGGCAAGCAATCTTTGGGAGGGGAGGACTGTAATGTTCCAATTTTTTGCAAATAAATTGGAACATTAAATTTTGCTCATATTATCTAGGAGATAAATAAAATGGGTGAGGAGACCCATTTGCATAAATAAAATTTCACATGAAGTGGGAAGGGATCCATGGAGTAGCCATTTTTGCACCTCCTAGTATGAAAAGGGGGAAAACACATGAGGATGAGGCCATGTTGACCAAGTCAACAGCGCAGCTTGAGAAGATGTAGCTTGCTTGGGAAGTCAACGCAGTTAGAAAGGGAGGAAACTTCTAGAGGAAGGAAACCCTAATTGGGTGGGGTTCATGGAATAGAGACATCATTTTGCATATAAGGAGGATGAAGAAGCCATAGAGATTATGATTGAAGATTTGGACTTTGAAGTCTATTTAAACAAATGTTTCAATTTAATCTGCAAATATCTTGGCATGGGGGATTCCCCGTTTGAGTT
Source organism: Pinus albicaulis (assembly GCA_034641835.2). Classification (NCBI taxonomy): domain Eukaryota; kingdom Viridiplantae; phylum Streptophyta; class Pinopsida; order Pinales; family Pinaceae; genus Pinus; species Pinus albicaulis. The sequence goes on along the minus strand of CM076575.1, from coordinate 1,863,885,081 downwards.
CTCCTTGAGTAGCTCAAGAGGATTGCTCAAGATTTCCTCCATATCTGCATTTGGTCGTAGCCACTTCTTCATCTACAAGGTAAGCCATCGAAGAAGCTGGGTGTTACAAGGGAGGAGATTCCACAACACCATTCCTTGGATCATTTTCAGCAGGAAGGGAGTTCCCATTCTTTGGGAGGATCAACAGAGGGTTTCTAGATCTTATTATTTTGGCGTATGGCCCAAATTTTCCACTCACCACTATAGTCCCTCAATAATTATGTTATCTCAGAGTTTGTCTGCAGTGGGGGTTTGCTCCACCATTTTGGAGGAAGATATTTCTTGTGCCGAGATTAGCTTTGCACTCAAGGAATCCATTGGAGGAGGTTAATTCTATTTGCAGGCCATATTCATTCTCCTCCTTCTATTGTATATTTTGAGTTGCTGCAGCTACCCAGCAAATCTGGCATTATTGTATTTTCATATTTTATACATGTATTGCAGCCAATCCTTCTAAGGATTGTGTATTAGTGTTATAGTAGTGTTTTCAGGGGTTGAGAGCATGCTCCCCCTCATTTCTTGAGCTATTATTGTAATATCATTTCATTACCATTTTACATGTTGCAGTGTCTCCATGTAACTACGCAGTCATAGCTGGGGTTCACTTGTGTAGCTGTGTTTATCTCATGATTATTGTACTTCTGTCTTGAGGATTGCTATTATTCATCTTGAGCATCATTTCCCTCAAGATTCTATATACATTTGCAGCTGTTATTATTTCAATAAGATAGCTATGAATTCTCTGGCATTTTCAGAAGTTTGAGCAAGTTCTCTTCATGCTTATGTTCTTCATATTTTTGTAGCTCATTCCGTCGAGCAATATCTTCCTGAGGAAGAAATATTTGAATAGCTATAGGCAGAGCCTGAGCTAGGGCCAGATAGCCTCCAGTTCTCACCCTCTCTTTAGAGGTGAAATAACTGGTAAAATCCCTCGCATTCAATCTCTGACATAGCCTTGTTCATATTTCCGACAAAGGAACACTTCAGCGAAGAGAAATTCTGTTGATTTCCATTTCAGGACATTACAATGGTATCAGAGCATCTTTCTTGGCTTAGCCTGTGGCCTTCAAGCCCAAGAAAGAAGAAATCAAGATGATGAATAGGATGAGCTTGTTCTCATCAGTTTTTTAGATCCGAAAGAACCTCTCCAAAGGGTTTGAGGAGAAAGAGGAAAGAGAGGAGGAAGGACCCTGCACTTCCTATTCTCATCAAGAAGGAGACATAATTTTGAGCAGGAAGAAGACTCCATTTTCTAATGGAGGAAAGAGGGATAATCTTACAATGCTTCTTCCTAAATCTGCACCAAGCATTCATGGAGATCTCAAGGAGATTAGGAGGGAAACAGATGAAGAATCCCCAAGAGGGTTTGATCTTAAAGCAAACTCTAGATTTGTACATAATGGGTGTGAGCATTCAGTCACACACTATGAGAGTCAGCGCAGCCATAGTCCCAGCAGTCCCATGAGGGAGATGGAAGAATAAGGAGGAGTGAGCAAGGAGAGAAGGCAGCATGGTAGATCCTATCTATCACATTTTGATGGTTCACTTGCCGGTTCAGCTAAAGCTTGGGTGGAGGAATTAGATACCTTTTTGCAGCACCACCAAATTCCGGAAAGTCAAGCTACCAGAGTTGCAGTGGTGCATATGAGAGGTAAGGGCTATGATTGGTGGATCTTTGAATATTTTCCTTTGAATAATAATGGCATTACATCTTATGCAAATCTCTAAGGCATTAGTGAAGAGATTTGATGGGAGGATTCTTGAGACACACATGATGGGTTTGCACAAAGAAGGCCAAACAAAACCCTTGCATGAAAACGCAATGCCTCTTCATAAAATAATGGAGGAGGCAAAAAATCTAAACAAAAACTTGCTGGAGCAGGAAATTTCATCTCACATCGTGAAGCAAAGGAGTGTGGGGATCTCTTTCCCAAAGGAGGATCAAATCATTGAGAGGTTGCCCACTCATGTTGCAGATATTGAGGGCAACAGTACTATTAGATCTGGAGTTGATCTAGCTCCTCATGCAGATGGAAGAGGAGCTCTTTCTCCACATAGAGGGATGCTTGCATATTTGTAAGGAAGTCCCCAGGATCTCATGTATAGAGATCAAGGCACATCTCATGTTTTACCTGTGCCATTGTTGAGGAGGTGTGGAACCTTGGAGACATAAGGAGGAAGTAGGGAGAAGGCCCAACATCATGAGATGAGGAGTACACATCCCTATTCATCTATGGAGGTTGATGCACCTAAGGAGGTGATTGGATTGTGCAGTAGAAGCATGGAGGGTTATCTCCATTCATCTATTTAGTCATCTCATGATAATGATGTCTCATTGCATGGAGACATTTTGTAGGAAGATTCCCAAGATCTCATGTGTGGAGATCAAGGGACAATTCATGTGCCACTATTGGAGAGGTGTGAAGCCATGGAGTCACAAGAAGGAGATGGGGAGAAGAACCCACAGCATGAGTTGAGGAGTACTCACCCATATCCATTTTTGGGGGTCATTGCACCAAGGAGGGAAGCTGGATTGCGCAGTTAGGGAATGGACATTAGTGTTCATCCATATGTTAAGTCTTCTCTTGATGGAGATGTATCACCACATGGAGGTATTTCACCCAGGGGGCCACTAGCTCAGCAAACGAGGATGGTTGCTTCACACTTGGAGGCACCAATCATTTATTCTACAAAGGTGGGAACCTTGGGAGAGCTTGAGAGAGCAGTGGGAGTTTTGGATGGATTCATGAAGGAGGGATACATTTCCTCAACCACCTCTACACCTACTCTCATTGCAGATTCCGTGCTGTGGCAGAAGTGACATTGGAAGGATAGCAACCTTCCAAATTGTGACTTGGGCATAGGAGATGTCAAGGAGGAGGACAACCATATGATAGATGTTCTTCATGAGGAACTACCAGCACTGTCATTATGGAGGATAGATCTGCATTGGAACTCCCGGCTATTGGTGGGATATTCCAATGATCCTTTGACCTGCAGGACATCCGATGATCAGCATAGGTGGAGATGCACCAGCCATATGGAGATGGGGGAATCAGCACAGCCACCCCTTTTTCCTTTATCGATGAGAGGAGATTCATCTGTGAGTCCCTCAATTGATGTGAGCAGAGAACATGGCAAGGGTGTACATTGTTTTTCACATGCACATATATATGATACATGTATGTGTCCCTTAACCATACACATGTAGGAGAATGCTCCAAGGAGGAGCATACATTTTTCTAGACCTCATGGTTTAGTGGAGGCCATAAGCATGGTTAATGGACATTATCTTGGAGGACTTGGGGAGGATAGAGACCATGGAGGACATGCTCAATATTCAGCAAGTATCATTTACCTTCCCCAAGCTTGTGAGGAGATTGATGCAACACACTGGTGGTTGAGAAGCCACAGTTTATATCAGTCTCTATGGAAATGGAGCACTAAGTTGGATTGTTTACACTTGAGGGACCATTGTCCTTCTCATTTGTTACACATGGTAGCAAGGATGATGCTCCTATTTGCTCCCTATGATTCTATTGTTCCTGCCTTTATGAGGAGAAGGATTGAGGAGGAGACACATAGGATGGATGTGTCCATTGAGGGAGGAGTCTCTCACATATTTTGCACTGCATGTTCTAATGGGAACATGAGAAATGGTATGGCCACTACAACAGAAATAATGTTTTATTATGAGCTAGGCCATATGAGAGGTATGAGACCATATGAGGATGATTCTCGACTCATCACATATGGGGATATTTGTGCCAGCATGTCTTGTAGCATTGGGGGAGAGACCTTGGGAGGTCCAACCTTCTTCTTGCCAGTTGATGGCAACATTATTGCAGCCCAGGATCAGCAGAAACTCTACACTTATCTTAAGTGGAGAGATGGACAGTGTGGGTTAGACTATATGGCCTACCATGTGCAGATTTTCAACCCACCTTCTTTGCCGGAGCAAAAGGTGGATGACAGTTTTTCTGAGTTGCCTAGTTGGGAGGTGACTCAATTTGCATGGCACATAGCTTGGGGATGGATGGACCATATGGGGGAGATAATTCCCATTAGATTTAAAACTCCATTCCTCAAGGAGGAACCTCTAGACACCACTTGCTATCCTCTTGAGCATTATACCTTACATGATGAGGGCTTGACAACTACTTTCATGCTAAGGAGGAGCATTGTGGAGGATTGGATTGATGAGATAACATCACTGCACTTGGAGGAGATCATCATACAGGGATGCTACGAGCAGAGGAGAAGAAGACATAATCTATCATTTCACTTGCTTGAGGGCAAGCAATATTTGGGAGGGGAGGACTGTAATGTTCCAAATTTTTGCAAATAAATTGGAACATTAAATTTTTCTCATATTATCTAGGAGATAAATAAAATGGGTGAGGAGACCCATTTGCATAAATAAAATTCCACATGAAGTGGGAAGGGATCCATGGAGTAGCCATTTTTACATCTCCTAGTATGAAAAGGGGGCAAACACATGAGGATGAGGACATGTTGACCAAGTCAACAGTGCAGCTTGAGAGGGTGTAGCTTGCTTGGGAAGCCAGTGTAGTTAGAAAGGGAGGAAACTTCTAGAGAAAGGAAACCCTAATAGGGTGGGTTCCATGGCATAGAGACATCATTTTGCATATAAAGAGGATGTGGCAGCCATAGAGATTATTATTGAAGATTTGGAATTAGAGTCTATTTTTAATCTCCAACTATTCAGCTGAATTGCAGTGCCTTTGGCACGAGGGATTCCTGTTTAGGAGTTCCTCTCCTCTCTTGAGTAGCTCAAGGAGGATTGATCTTCATTTCTCCATATCCAAGCATTTGGCCATAGCCACTTCTTCATCTACAACGCAGTCACTGGGTTGTGTTGCTGTGGAGGAGATTCGACAACACCATTCCTTGGATCATTTCTCATAGGAAGGAGTTCCTATCTTTGGGAGGATCAGCAATAAGGGCTTCTAGAGTTGATTTGCATATTTTGGCAGAAGGCCCAGCTTCTCCCACCTTCATCAGCGTAGTCCCTTCCATAGACTACGTTATCTAAGAGTTTGTATGTAGTGGGGGCTTGCTCCACCATTTTGGAGGTAGAGATTTCTTGTGTCGGAATCAACCTTGCACTCAAGGAATCCATTGGAGGAGGTTATTTTAGTTTGCAGGCCATATTCATTCTCCTCCTTCTATTGTATATTTTGAGTTGCTGCAGCTACCCAGCAAATCCGACATTACTGTATTTTCATGTTTTATACATGTATTGTAGCCAATCCTTCTAAGGATTGTGTATTAGTGTT